>JANBPK010001597.1:0-25759 GCA_027579435.1 Candolleomyces eurysporus
ATTCATAGAGAATATGGAGTGCAATCCCGAGGTTGTTGAGCAACAAATCGTGATTCGGATGGGATGCTGGTCGGAGTGCAAGCGCGTCGCGATGATGCGAAATGCTCTCGTTTAGGGCATGAATGTCTCCATTGCGCTCATAGAGAGTATTGAGTGCAATCCCAAGGTTGTTGTGCGATAAACCCCGATCCGGATGGGGTGCTGGTTGGAGTGCGAGCGCGTCACGATGGTGCGAAATGCCCTCGTTCAGGGCGTTGACATCACCATCACACTCATAGAGTGACCAGAGTGCGTTCCCAAGATTGGTTAGCGCCGAGCATCGATTTGGATGGGGCGCTGGCCAGAGTTCCAACGCACGTTGATAAACCGGCACCGCTCGCTTAAACGTCTTGGGATTACCGGTTCTTTTCCCCATTTTATGGTAACACCAGCCCAAATTGTACCAGGCGTTGTTATGATCACTCCCAAGTCGCACAGCAACCTCTAAACACGCCACTTCCAACGCCCAATGATCGCCACTATCTTCATTCAAAATTTTGCTAATCCTTGTGAGTATGGATGGCATGTCCTGCTCCTCCATTACCATCACCTCCCCTGCCTCCGGAAACAGCGTTGTGAGAAACAAGGTTGCCCATCGCTGCTGTGCGCCAATGGGGATTGCCTGCAACGTTGGAAAATGCCGAGTTTTCACCCATTCACCCTGTGACCGGTTCGTCCCGTGCGAAACGTGGAGGGGCCAGTACTTGACAACGTAGCGGTTAAGTGGGAATGCAAGGGTCCGGTTTGACGACACGAACGGAAGGGCGACGATCAGGTTGAGACAGGTCAGCCCCACCGCTGAGTGAGAGTCGAAAGCTGAGATGGCGAACACATTCCCTGCTGGTATGGCCTGGATATATTCGAGGAACGAGAGATGGAAACGGGTGGATGCCGGGTGGACTGTGTTCTCTGAGCCATGCGGTGATCGTGTCTGAATTGCGGAGAGCGCCAAATGAATACTTTTCACAAGATGGGGAGGCATTTCGATGAGTTTCGAGAAATCGGTCAGGGGAAGGGGTTCCTGGAGGACAATTGCGGCTCCCATATACTGTGGGAGATACGTTTGGGCTTCCGGGGTGGGGAACAGGCGCAAGAGGGCATTGCGATACAGGTCTTCAAGTCCTTTGTTGCTGGCAACCTGCTGCCCCGCAAGGATTCCGGAAAGAATCTCGTGGGGTGGGAACATGCTGAATGGCTGCGACAGCATCGAGATCACAGTTGATGCCCATACAGGGAGACCACCTGATAGGTCTACGAGCTTGTTGACATCTGCAGCACTTGCTTTCCGCCCATCCACCCACGGAACAGTCCCAAGATGCTTGTCGAAATAGACTTTCATGGTGTCCGCCGAGACGGGAAGAAGAGGGTATGTGTGCATGGAGATCTGGTGAATATCGGGTAAGTGGGAAGTGCGGGGATTCATGCGACTCGTGATGATGAACTTGACAACAGTGCGCTCCGAGCTGAGACGAGCAAGGGACTTGATGAATCTTGGATGATCTTGCCATTCGTCGATGGCATCGACGATGATGATGAGTGGACGCGGGTGGTTGAGCGATCGCACCGGTTCGAGGATGTACCCCTCAAGATGATTTTCCAGCGAGGTGGCGTGACACTGGTTTATTGCTTCAACAATCTTCGGGATTGCTCGAGGATGTATATTACCGAGTTCGTGCGCCAGCGTCTTGATTACCGTCTCAGACCCTGTTGCATCAGTCGGAAAGGCACCTAAGAAAGCCGAGGCGCCCAACCGACCAACTGACCGAAGCTCGTCCGAGAGATGGCGAGCAAGCGTAGATTTCCCGATACCGGCAGGCCCATAAATACACAAGACGAGGTCTGTCAAACTTGAGATCCATTCGAATAACCGCTCGACATCTGGCTTCCGACTGTTAGGCAGGTAGTCGGCCTGTTTCCAGTTCGTGTCTGGATGCTTTGGGAGTCCGTTGAATCGCCAATTTTCTGACGCAGAAACCTCAGTATTTCATCGTCGAGGAAGCAAAAATAAACGACACACCATTATCCGATGGGCCTTTGACTATTGTGGCATTCCCTCCATTGATGAAATATACTTCCCCCATATGAAAACCATGTGCGCCTTGGAAGAAGGAATGGCTCGACGAAGGACCCTGAATCATGGGTGCTGACAGCAGGGAGGCGGACAATCCTGCCTGCAATGGTGCATGGAGAGGCATGGAGGATGGTGGATGCTGTGCATTGTACAGCCATGGTTCGACACCCTGCTCACCGTCGCACTGTGCTCTAATGCCGGTGGACCAATGGTGCTGAGGTGCAACATTGATTGTGGAAGCTGCCCCAGGTCGTGGTGGTCGTAGCGATGGCGTCAAGCCTTCGAAGGCGGCATCAGTGTATGGGGGAGAGTAGTTTCTCGGATCCCAGGGATAGGACTGAGTAGAGAGCGGTTCTGCGCCTGAATGTACGCGTGGGGGATGAGCTTGTGGGGATAGATGGTATGCATTCGACAGCGATGGCCCAACCGTCAGGGAACCACTACTTGCCCCGAGACGCGTTCCGCCTTGGATCGGCTGGGAAGGAGGTTGTCGGTGTTGAGCGATTTGGATACCTGATGCTGTCGTTGGCGCTTGGATTTGACCATTCTCACCATCACTACGACTGAACGATGATGAGTATGGATCATGGGAGTGAGGATTGAAACCAGCGCCGACAAGCTCCGGCATTGGTATCAAGGTGTGAGGGCAAGAGGCATCGCGGGCCGCCGGTATAATCAAGCGCTAACAAGCTGTTAAGGTTTGTGATGCCGTCTTCATGGAGGATGGTGAAAAGGGTATGATGACGGTTACCGTTGATCACGATGCTAGACATAGTGCTGGACGTCGAGGACAAGCGCGAGAATGGAGGTAGAAAAGAAGGACTCGAGGAAGAGAGGGATGGCCGCCAGCCTCCTCGAATGATCATCGAGCTCAAATCGGTCGATCGGTGTTCGTTGCGACCCGCATTATGGCAAATTCGGAGAGCCCTCCATGCTCTCTGGAAGCTAAGGAAAGCAAACCTACTGCTAGAGTTTGAAGGCCTCTCATGAGCCGGAACGTTGGAGGTATCGGCCAGCTGCCCCGTCAAGCACCGTCGATGTGTCCGAATGATCCGAGCTCTCAATGGGTCCGATACTGAGATCATACTGGCAGCGGACCGCACGACGTCGCTTGAATACGTACTAGGATCTGAGGCTTTGCCAACACTTCCCGCGAAAACGTTCATAGATAAAATTTGGCAGTACAACCACGTATGTAGACTTGAAATGTGAGTCTCAGTGGTAGCGGTCCCAATACCGGTGATGGAAATGAAGCATCAGAAAAATGTNAAAAAAGTAAAAATGATGAAGGTACTAGCCAAAGTTCAACTGGGAGATAGTAATGGATGGTCATGAGCACCACATAAGCTACAGTATCTCAATCTCCTTTCCCATCTTGAGCAAGTGTCACGGGAGTCTGGTCTGGGCAGGCAGTTCGCTCACCGAGGCCTTTACGGGTCTCACTAATCCTAGTTACTCTGATCTCTCCCGCCACCCCATCAACTATGGCCTCATCCTGTAGCCGCCGCCTACGACGACGAATAATGATGATAGCCAGAATGAGGATGAGAAGTGCTGTTCCAAGACTGGCGCCCACTGCTGCACCAACGACCTTCCCTCCCCTCTTCGGCTTCCCTGGCATGCGCAAAGAGTTTTTGGTATGAATGTACCCAAATCCCAGAGCCGCAGTTTCTGAATTTCCACTATTGACAACTTCCAATCGATGTGGGCCGGGCTCGAGTCCGCTGATATTAATGTATGCTTGGTTCGCCCATGATTCAAGATGTGGAGGGATTGCAAAATATGTCGGAGGCTGCTTTCCGTCGATAGTGTAGTAGCCCGATCCTGGCGCGGTGGCCGGGCTGTCGCCTGGGATGTAGCCTCCCCAGGTGAGCCCGGTCCCTACAGTAGCTGATTTAGTTACAGGGCAAGGAATTTGAAGGATTGGAAATGGATACGTACCAATAAAATCGTATGTCAACGACGCTCCACTNAAAAATGTCCATGTGGTGATCTGATTCTTGCTTTGTTCCCAGCCGGAAGAATACTGGATTCTTTGATCAAGATGAGAAGTGCTTGTCCACTCATCTCGAATGTCCGCCATTGGCGGAGCACGGTACTCGACAATATCAACCCATGCGAACCCCGACCCGCCACTAAGTAGGGCTTGGATTGTATGGTTTCCTTCAGAGAGGCCTCCCTCGTTGCAGAAGATGACTCTTCTGTCGGACTTGTCCGACCATTGCGACATGTTAATGGTACTGTTGTTTGCCAACGTTCCATCAATGAGACACTGATAGTTAACCCTTAATTCTGCGGCGCTTGCGGCCAATCCTCTCGGGGGCACCAACGCGCCATGAACCCACACTTCTCTTCCTGAGGGACTGAGTGAGAAGATTTATAGTTTATAAGTCTTCAGAATAACCTATCATAAAATTGGAAGGAAAGGCTCATTCTGGATCGAAATCCATGCATCGTATTCATCTTGGGTGGACCCCATCTGTCGATTTCCCCAACATCTCTCCACACAAACCAGTCACCATCCCACCTAATTCTGGGATCCCCATCGTCTATCACAACCAAATGCCCGGGATGGATGGACATGGTCAGCTTCTCAGTGGAGTAGCAAAGGATAGTAAAAGTAGAGAGAAACCGAGCTCATGAGGCCTGGTCGTTAACAGCCAATATGTTCGATGTCATTGTCCAGGCACTGGCCAAGGAAATTTCATCCTATTCCTGAAGGTGTGCGGTGAATATATTTCGTTCGAAAACTGACGTGAGTGCCACACAGTGTCAGCGAAAACGAACGCGAGGCATACATGCCCCCATGAACAGCGCCACTACTCATAACACCGCTTCTCGGATCCCTGCGCTATATGACAGCTCGCAAGACCTCATGCCAAGAGATGGAGCAAGTGCTGGGCATCTAATATGAGCGCGCGCTTATCTGCCAGATCTGTGTGATCCCATCAAAAGTCGCCCCGACGATCTGTGTCTCGTGCCGTGGTATAATCGTCCAGTCAGCCGGGACTCCGAAACCTGAAACAAAAACATAGACATCTGCGCGTCATGGTCAAGGTTTGGGGAGTCCTCATCTCCTAGTGATTCCTATCATCATCCTTCCTCGAGCTTGACTTTGACTGAACGCAACGCTACTGCGACATCCTCAACAATGAGTCAAGCTCAAGGACTTCCCTCACACTACAACCTTCCACTTTACGTACTAGCATTGTGAGATTTCAAATGCAACGAGTGGCGTTAATCAAGCTGACTTTTGAAATCGCATTGTTCCTCCCAGTTTCCTCCCACCGCTCGCCGTGTTCCTGAGTGAGTTGAGATGTTTTGCTTGGGTTGTGTATGGCTTAGGACTGATACTGTGTATTATAGGATCCGGATTGAATGCAGGTGAGCTTCATCCTTTCGTCTCGTCTGCGGAGGCCGATGAAGGCTGCGAAAATGTCAGATTTCTGGATCAACATGCTACTTTGGCTTCTTGGATGGATTCCTGGGGTGATACATGCTTGGTGCGTCTCACTTCCTCCTACGATGGCATGCCGTTGGTTAATTGGACACGTTGGAATGTCAGGTGGGTCATCGCAACGAGACCAGGGCAGAAATACTATTAGGCCTTCGAGACGATCGACACATATCGACCGCAGGTCACGAAGGACCTGCATCCGAACCTCATGGCTCTCGGGTCGTGGCGACGAAGCATATCCTAGATCCCAACGTTCAGTTATTGCCTTTCTACTTTGAGGTTGTCCAATGTCTCTCCTTTCATAACCGCATCGTGCGCGGCCATAACTCATATCCTTCAGCAGATGTCGAAGTTTCGTTAACATTTGTTTGTTCTGCTCTCTTATCGTCCATACACTTCCCTTCTCCCTAGTTTTAATTCCCTATTCCTTTTATCTTACCCCTCCATGGTGCTGCCTTCTCAACAGTGTGGTGCGTTCATCTGCCTGACAAACCCAGACAATCCCGCATGTTTTCGTTCGTTGGTCTTGGCACTCGCCCTTTCTGCCTATCTTCGTTCATCCGCTCTCTTATGTCCGTCTCCGCTAATCGTTTGACCTTATACAAATATGTTCCGGTGCCACCGTGACTCATTGTTTCATCTCGGCCAACCCATCCCAAAACCTTCCTCTGAATTTTCGTGACATCATCCTGCTCTAGCTCTACGTTGGAATTTGAGTTAAGAGTTTAGATCGTGATCAAAGCCGGAGCGTTGAAGCGAGCGCCTCTCGTATCATGTTAAACTGGTCACCCAATGAGCCTACCGGCCCTTATCATCGCGGCGTCTTGAGCTGGGCGAGGGCGGCTAAAAATATTTGCTCAATGGTGTATTGAGATGAAGTGCTGCAGTGGCACGAGTTCGATGCCCCGTATACATGTGCAGCCCGTGTTTTGCACGCCACTCGAGCCTAAAGCTGAAAGTAACACGATTCATTTCGAGTACAAGTACGAAGGTTATCAAAATTGTCCCGAGGCATTCTGGCGCAAGAAGAAACAAGAACGATTACATAGTTGTGGAAAATATAGCATAATAAAAATACACAAAATTCAACGTTACAAACAAAGGTTAGCACGGCGATCCACCTAGATGCTGGCTAAAATGGTATTATATTGGTCAAGAATCGCGAGCAGAGTCGTCGTATGTGCGCAAGTAGCGTCCAAAAGGGATGGGGAAGCAAGCGAATGTCCCGTCAAATTCTCCACGTTTCCAAGTTGCACCAAGGTATCAGCAGAGGGGTTATACGTTGGCCATCCAACGCCTGTCAATCCGGTTGATGGGTTCTTGGCAAATTCAGCCCATGCGTTCTTCACGTAGAGCGAAAATGCAACCTCATCGGCCGTTGGTGCGGGGTTAGTCTGGACGGAGGCGAAGGTACCGAAGATGAGAGGAATGTCGGCACCATGGAAAGCGCGCAGATCCTGGCGAGTGTTGATACCAGGCCAGACGGCTGTGAGAGAGACGGTGTCAATGCGCGTCTTTAAAAATAAGCAGACGACCCCACCTTGGTACTGGTACCGCCATGTTGTAACACCGTTATCGTATCGACCCTTCGAAACGCTGGAAGCGCCGCAAGTGCCACCAACTTGGGTGAGGATATCTGCTCTCGCGGTCGTGATGAAAGGTGGAGCATTTCCTCTCGTCGTAAGAGAGCCTGCAACGGCAAGAGGGTCGGACTCGTGTTGAGTCGTTCCGACGACAGTAGGGACCTTCAAGAAATTGCCAGTCGCCATACGGTTTGCCCAGTCAGAGTGAATGATGATATCTAAAATACTCCAATGAATCCTAAATCCACCCATATCAAGAAATGAGAACATACCGTCTGTCACGAGCTTGAAAAAGATGATGTTGGCGTCTCGAGCAGCCTGGATCAAAGTGGCCGCAGATTTTCCTTGCATGCAGGTGAACTGGGCGGGTGTGGCGTCTGATCCGTATAGGTTAAAACCAGCCGACGTACAAAAGTAAAATGTTGATGACTTACTATTGCCACAGCCGACGGCTTGGGCTACTGTGTGCCAAGAAGTGGGGTCCAGGGTAGGAGAGCCGAGATCGCTCAAGTCGTTGATGCTGTTGAATTGATGGCGTTAAATTTCAAGCTTAGAGCAACGGACTCTGGCGGATGAGGACTTACCTTCCAGATTGCAGGATCATTCCTGGAAATAGTTTAAAACAAGAATTTGAGTACTCGAACAAACGAAATCATATAAATAACACACCTTTAACTGTGGTATCCGTAGGATAGGCCTGGGCATAGATGTCAGCCGCTGTGGCACCGGCACTTTGACCGAAGATGCTGATGCGATTGGGGTTGCCTCCGAAGCCAGCGATGTTATCCTTGACCCAGTCAATCGCGGCCTTTATGTCGAGGAGACCAAAGTTCTGCGAATCCGTGGTGCTAACGAGTTGGGGGGCGTTGGGTTGACCGAACATATTGATGCGATAGTTGAATGTAACGATGATGAGGTCATCGTTGTCGTTGACAAAGTTACGACCGTTGTAAACTTCCAGGTCGCTCTGAAAGAGTATGAGATTCGATGAAGGGTAACTGAAAAAGGAAAGAGATTGTCAACGTACGGCACCGAACTGGAAACCTCCACCATAGATCCAAATCAACACGGCAGTGTTCTGAGGACGGGTAGTTGAAGGAGCCCAGATATTGAGCGATAAGCAGTCCTCCGATACGGTCAGCGGCTCGTCTTGATGAGCGAACTCCAGGTAGTAATCCGTAGTCAGAGTTGTAAGCTGGTGGCAGCTGGGGCCGTATGCGTTTGCGTTGAAGGGTGAGGTCCGAGTCGCAGGTAGACTAGGAGCAGTCCAACGAGCGGCGGTAGCGAAGGGAATACCCAGCCATTGGCGGACTCTCGGAAGGGCCTGCGTTCCGACAACACTACCCTGTGCAGTGCTGACAGTCAGAGTGCCCGCGGCGAAGGAGGCGGAAGAAAGGAGAGCGAAGACAAGTGCTGGTACTGTGTACATCTTGAAGACGAGCGCCTTTTCGGGTTGGGCGATCCAAGGCAAAGGGGGGAGGGTATTTATACAACACGGCTTCAGGGCTCTTCAGGTATCAAAATAGCAGGAGGTAAGGGGCATCTGGGTTCTTTACTCCCCATACCCTTGGAGAACCCCGAAATACTAAAAGCGGTTAACCTCCGGGGCGCTTCCTAGTTCTACGAAAGTTGCATCTTGCCAGTGCCTGATGACATGTTTTTGACACCTTCGGCAGCGCTTCTCCGTCGCTATTGCTACCCACGTAAGTTCGTAGAGACGTCCGCGCATCGGCCGTGGACACAGCAGATGTACTGAGCGTTCGCGCTGGAAATTCGTGGATTGGAAGAAGAAGAGTTGAGCATACCATTTCACGAAATGCACATCCGTATCCACAGATACGATATTTGTTGACAGAAAGTTGTAGCCGTCACTGTCACGCCTAAAAGGCTACCTGATGCCACCAGTAGTAGCCGCGCGACTTAGAGATTTGCGATTGTTCCTTGCCAACAGTTTTAAACCCTGGCCGATGGCAGTTATGTATTACCAGAGCTGTCTAGACCTTGGCCTCCCGCCCATTGTTATTCCGTGTAAACGCAGAACTACAACAACATCCCGGAAATTAGTCGCGGGCGCCATAAACATGGAAACTGCATCACGCCCTGAAGTTGCCCTGAAGCTATGTGTACCATTTGATTCGGGTTGCTACAGAACCCTGCTTTCGGGCGTTGTACGCCTACACACTTATAACTTTTTGCCCATTTAAAGCCTTCTCCTAGGACCTACAGGCGCCCGCAGACGCCTGACACACCTTGTCTAGTTTAACCTGGTTTTGAATTTTCGGTGATTGACTAATTGAAGCTTGAGCCCTGATAAGGTGATATCTTTGGCTTGATTGCGCATGTTCGTTAGAAGGAGGCTGACAGACCGGCGACGGAATCACGCACCCGGGGCTCAGGCTCTGGTCTGCCATCGTCTTCCCTCCAAGTACCGCGCTCCCGTGAGCCAACACGCTTCTTGAGTTGAGTGGCCACGATTATCTTTCCTTCTTTAAACCATCATGTCGCGTCATATGGGACCAACGATGCCAGAAACACACTGGGTAGAGTTAGAGGCATCAGCAGTCGGCATACAGTCTATTTCATGGGGCATTGGAGTATCAGGCACATCTGAGCCGGGTAATGGTCGACCTTTCCTAAAGATCGTTGGAGATAATTCACTGTAAGTGTTGTTCATTAGAGAATGCTGCCCTTCGTGCTAACTATTCCCACCCACAGGCCAATGCCTCCTCTGGCAGATGGGTATCACTCATGGCGACATCAGCTTGTTGAATATATGTCCGACGAAGATAGTAAGGCGTATTACGCTATCCTGAATGATTTCGACCTCGCGGCTGTCATGAATCCTGGACAGGAAAGCCCAGGAAGGAAGGGATCCGAGAGAATCGGTACGAAACAATTCATGGCAATTGACCTGCTTAATACGTCCAACGAAACCCCGTGTTGCCTCCATGGCCACGATTCGGAATCCATCATCTGGTGCCTTGCATGGTACTGCAAACCGGAAAACACCTGGAAGAATGAGTCTTCCATGGATACTTACCACCTCGAACTCTCTTGAGCCCATTCAAATCTGGCAACGCCGCTTGAAGACATTCGCAAGGGCTCTGCCCTATGGCGTCCCACACTCTGCCTGTGGAATTGTCTTGCTTTATGGCTCGTCGAGCTTGTGTTCATCATGTACCTTCTCCTGTATTTATTCAAAGTTGAACGATAGATAAATATACCTTCTTCCTAAATCTTGGCGTTATCATAATCATTCAAACTTCATTTCACTGAGAAAATGCATGGAAAGAGCATGCTTAGCCTGACTGCTGGTAAGCCGTTGCAACTTGTGCCATCGTGATACAGATAGTGTGTCAAACGTTACAATTTCCTAGCCGCAGGAAAGTTCCTATTCCAACCATAATACAAGTCATTGTCGCCCTGTCGTCGCCTTTCAGCGTTGAACGTTGCCAGTGAGATACGTTGAGCCGGTTGTTTGAGCCGAACGATTGCCATCTGTAACCCATTGTCGTCCCAACAAGGAAGTTCCGGTCACGTTGGAAGTTGGCATGAGTAGCTAGCGGACCATTTAAAGCGCACCCGCTTTGAATCTGAACCACGATCATCCTCACCCTTTTCCTGCACCATGTCAGATTCAGATACAGCAGAGTCGAATGCGACGGAATGTGACTCCTGGTAAGTGTGGCCACTAGTATGTAGTTGAATCTGGACTGACTGACAGCCGCTCCAGCCCCAAAATAGACGATCTCATTGGACGCATTGAGCGCCATGAATCGACTGCGGTATTCGTCCCCATGCTCGAAGCATTGCTAGCGCTGCAATATCAACCAGTGGCACTTGAACCGACTTCGAACGATGGGTGGCACTGGAAGCACAGCAAAATGCGGCTGACCGTCCGAGACATGAAGGAACCTGAAGATTACTCTCTATTCTCGGTCGGGCTTATTCGTGAACACCTCGGTCTCAGGAGAGAGGGGGTCTACAATCCCTCTGTTCTGCTTTCAGAACGACTGCTGCTTTTTAAATTGGAAGATGTCTACCCGGACGAGCTCCCCACAAGGATATGGGAAATCATTCGACGTAAGTCTCGCTTTCATTCTATTAGAACAAGCCTTATATCTAATCATGATCATTCGTCCAGGCCATTACCTCCTCTGGCAAATCGGAATTGCGCACGGTGATATCAGTCTCTGGAACCTCATGGTTAGGACCTCATTCGATCGTATCACCCATGCCGCTATCATGGAGCTCGGTCAAGAATATCCCTCAAGGATTGGCTTTGAGCGGACTGGAACAAAACCTTTCATGGCCATAGACCTATTGGACGGAAATGACGGGACCATGAAGCCTCTGTATCTTCATGACCTCGAAGCGATGATATGGTGCACGGTCTGGTTTTTGGAACCTCAGCCAGAATGGGTCTACGGCTCCATGCGACAGGTGGCCAATAACAAAGCTGGTGCTGCCCTCTGCTGGGACGAAGAAGAATTGCCAGAGTGCGCCCTTGACAAAGAAGCAGAGCATCTGTGGGCTCCGGTCGTTAACATCCTCAAGGAGTGGGTCTTCAGTAGACCCCACGCAGTCAAGGTGGGGGTCAAACGGCACTTCACCGATTGCGAAAACCTGCTCTTGTTTCACCAGTATCTGCCGTATCCAGAGCGACCAGAGAAGAAAGACTGGGACTCGACGTGGATGGGCTGGAAGCTCCCCGCCAGTGACATCGTTCCGAACACAGAGACTGGTAAGAACGAATTCAAGAAGTAAGGCCTTAAATGAGCTTCAACTCTTTGGATCATTATTTTTTGGCTCGGACGTACTAGAGTTATTACATTCCTGTAACCTATGCTTCGAGCTTGTGCTTGTTGCGTATACTCCTTTCTATATGTGAACCTTCACAGTTGCCGACGTTTGCATAACGATTCATCTGGCGAAGGGATGGCAAGAATGTGCTTAAAATCGTGGCTACTAACCTGTGCATTTCTTGGCGATCTAAAGCATAGCGTGCCGATGTTTCAGTCGCGTTTGACCGACGCAGCAAGGGAAACTTACACACACAAAAGCCATTATCATCCCAAGAAGGAAATTTCACGGTCACGTTGACATTTGGGCACGAGTGGGCAACGGACTATTTAAAGCGCAACTGTTCTTGAACCTAAACCACTACCATCCCGGGCACCATGTTCGATTCAGGTGCAACAGAGTCAAGCGCTCGGACGTCAGAATACAACCTCAAGTAGGTTTGCCTGTTACTAGCCACATTTAACGACTGACAGTCCTCTCTAGCACTGAAGCAGTCGACCCCTTCGAGAAAACTGGGGATGATCTAGGTAACGCATTGACCGTGGAATTCATGTCCATGCTCAAGGCACTACTGGCGGTGCAATTCCAACGAGAAGTAGCACTTGAATCGACTCCTATGGATGAGTTGGAGAAGTACGGAGAATTGGAGTTTACTGCGCTACTGGCCGATGCTATTGAGTACTGCGACGACCGAGAGCGCTCAGGCAGCTTGAAAGACGGTCTCAGAGCATGGTAGGCGTTTACTGTTTTATTTGATGTTATTTCTAATGCATTCTACCGCAGGTTATCTACCTCAAACGAGATCCAGGGCTGCAGAAATCTGGCACAGGCACTCAACTCTGTCCTCCTGGACTTCCATGAAAAGGAAATCGGGGAAGGGCCTGACTTTCTTTACGTCTGCAATGGCAGAGAGGAAATTAACGAACAGAAATCTTGTAGCATCGGGAAGCCAGGCATCATCGATCTGACTCTGGCACATTTGGACCGACTTCTCCCGGGAAACAAGCATCTGAGCTTCTCTCAACGCGTTGACGCTATAAACGACCGACAAAGGAAGCTAGCAAATGTCTGGATGAGCGTTCTTGAAGAAGAGAGGTTCTCCTGGGGCGACATCAGTCATTGCTGGGAGCTGAGGCGCTCCACCGTCCTTTCGAAAAGGGACCTCCACGAACTTGACCAGAAATACGACTCTATGAACGACACAGCTCTGTGCGGTGAATCCTTCAAGGCCTCTTCAGGACGGGCCGATCATCGTTCTCCTCCCTCACGCGCTGAAGTTGACGTTGCGTTAGATATTCCATGGCTTGCCAAACGGTCGAGGGAAGACAACTCTGACGATACCAGGGGAAACAAGAGACAAAAGGTCGAGCGTAGAGATTTCGAGACATCGGAAGATCAGAAAGAAAACCTTTCCCCTGAAACTCAGTGCGCACTGTATGCAGCTCAACTCTTGCGCTCTAAACGGAACTGCACGCATGCCATCGTTGTTCTGCTTACAGGTACGTAGCTTTTCATATCGATGGTCAGAGATGGGAGATTGATTTTCTCACAGACAACTGGTTGTCTCTCAGATGGTACGACGCACAGGGCACAATTGCGACGTTCCCAATTGATATTGCCGCTCAGCTACCGCTCTTTGTTGTCATGATTGTCTTGTTCCAGCGATTCGGGGACCGTATGCGCGGGATTGGCGACTTCAAGTTGGAAGGCGAAGTCGACGGGAGAAATTTCAGATTATCTATCCCTGACACCGCTCGCTCGGGATGGAAGCTGATGGGTGCCACAGCTACTCCTAGGGTTGAACGACCTCTTGTCGCTTCTCACTGTGTGCAAAACTCGCATGCTACGGTCACCGATGATCCTTTGCTGCCAGACCAAGCGCTCTTCAAATTGTCTTGGAGAGAAGAAGTTTGCGATTGTGAGGGTGCCATTATTCAAACTGCAAGAGAACGAATGGTTAAATGTCTTGGCAATAATGCTGGAGATGTACTCAACCATCTCCCAGACATCAAGCATTTTGAAGATTACTCTCTATATTCGACTAGGCATATTCGTGAACTTCTCCGTCTCGGGACAGAGGGAGCACGCGTACCCTCCGCTCTGTTTTCAGAGCAACTCGTGCCCTTGAAAGATGTTCACCTGGACGAGTCTCCCGCGAGAATGTGGGAAATCATTCGGTGTAAGTCTCGCTTTACAGTCCATCTATACCGCTATATTAACCGTCCATCTTCAGGTCATTACCTCCTCTGGCAGATCGGGATCGCGGATGCCAATATTAACCTCTCAAACCTCATGGTTAGGACCTCATACGATTTTGTCACCCATTTTGCTGTTTTGAATGATTTTGACCTTGCAACTACCATGGAGCTCGGGCAGATATCTCCTTCAACGAATAGCTTACAGCGAGTTGGAACAAGACCCTTCATGGCCATAGACTTTCTGATAGGGTGGAAAAACTCTGTACTGCGTCAGTGCTACCATGATCTGGAATCGCTCGTCTGGTGTCTCGTCTGGTATTGCAGAGAAGAAGAGGAATGGACATACAGCACTTGTGATAGAGTGGCTACATTAAAGGGTTCTTGGGCGCACGCTAATCGGCCAACCGCTCCCCAAGACGTCAGAGAGGGGGCTCATTTTCTATGGGGCCCAACTTGGCATATTGTGCGGAGGTGGGTTTATATGCTTACAGACCCAGATTCCCCGCCCACCCATCGTGCCCTGCTGGATCTCATTAACACCAACATTCCTTATTCTCTGCGTACCGACAAGAGAGAATGGGAATCAAAGTGGAAGGCCTGAAAAGCTCCTGCATCGGACTAATTCAGAGAGTGATAAAAAGGACGATAGAGGTAAAGGAATGCCGGCGAACGCTTCTGCTGAACTACGCCTTTTGGCATTTTACCATAACTACGTCTGTATGAACTTGTTTCTTGATTCTTGTGGATAGTGCGTGTAGATACTCTAATTGAGTGCGAGTCAGCTCTTGGTCATTTATTTATGCTCTTCAAAGTTAATTTAATGGCAGTCTTGACGGTCACAAAGCAATGGCAGATGGCCATGGTCGTTGGATAGGGGCAGCATTACCTGTTGGAGATGAGCATATCCCACGGCGCGTCCATTTCGAGCGTTTCCTTTTACCACCATGACAAACCTCTCTGACCTCGCTTCGTCTGGCAGAACGCTTCTTTGAATACCTGGATATCATTTGCACCGAATAGCTCATCCAATATCCCGAAATTCAATCGACGCTGGAATCGACTTCCCCAGAAGAACGAGCTGGTTAAGATTGGGTGAACATCATGGGGACATATTTATCCGTGTTGTCCGAATCCTATCCTCCAAAGCCACAATTTCGTAGTCAAGATATACCTGATCTTAGCGGGAAGGTTGCAATTGTTACTGGAGCTACGGCTGGTGAGATTTTATCTTGTAACGCGATGCTTACAAGTACTCACAGGGCTACAGGTATCGGAAAGGAAACAGCCAAGGTCTGTCGGATCCGTTACCACGCAAGTCTTCGATTCGAGCCAACCTCCTCTATTCTTTTGGACTCGGTGCTCCTCAGGAACTGCTAGCCCACAATGCGAAGGTGTACCTTGGGGCGCGGAATAGGGAGAAAGGGGAGAAGGCGATCCATGAGCTCAAGCTGGAGACGGGGAAGGAGGGTATTCTCCTCGAGCTCGATTTGTCGGATTTGAAATCCGTCAAAGACGCTGCAGAAGTGTTCCAAAGGTACGTTGTGACAGCTCTTCAATCGTCTTCCTGACCCCCTGACCGATGGTCTCTAACCGCAGTAAAGAAACAAGTCTTCATTTGCTTTTCAACAATGCGTGTGTCGTTTTACGGTTGCAACCAGAGCTGAACGCGAGCCCTTTTTAGTGGAGTTATGGCGCCTCCCACGGAACAAGTCACTGCGCAAGGTTACGATATGCAGTTTGGAACGAATGTCCTCGGTCAGTCAGCCGGTCGACGGGTATGGTCATTAAACTGAAAACGGTCTCTCAATGTAGGACACTTCTACTTCACCAAACTACTTATTCCGACACTCCTCGACACGGCCAAATCTACGCCAGACTGGAAACCACGGATCATTCATACGTCCTCCGTGGTATCGAGTTTAGCAAGTCCGCTAGACTTCAACACTCTCAAGGACGGTCCCACTAGGAGGAGTAAAGGTCCCAGGTGGTTGTACAAGCAAAGTAAACTCGTAGGTACCGGCGAGTCTAAGAACATTCGAGCCCGCTGAATGACAAGTCGACAGGCAAACATCATGGTCTCGAACGAGCTTGCTCGTAGATTCGGCGAGGAAGGCATTATCTCGGCGTCCGTCAATCCTGGCAACATAAGAACGGAGTTGCGTCGACATATGAGCCCAACTGCTGAAAACATTCTAGGAGTGCGTACCATCGAGTTCCTTTTGGTATCTCATTGTTGACCGCGTCCTCCGTTCCAGCATCTTACGCTTTACCCCGTCCAGCTAGGCGCCCTGACTCAACTTTGGGCCGGGACTTCGGACGAAGGAAGGTCCATGAACGGAAAGGTACGTTCTCCCTGATTCCGCTCGAGGTTATCTAGCTTATTAGCTGGTCTATGTCTTAGTATCTTGTTCCATGGGCCCGATACGGGCGACCAAACCCGGCTGCTTTAGATGAGATGGCTAACAACGAGCTGTGGAAGTGGTTAGAAGAGCAAGTAGACAAACATTCCGGGTCCGAATGAACCCCGCTTTTGTTGGCCAGAACGACAATGTGCTTGATGTGATACGAACTCCCTTCTCGAGGATTTATGACATTCACATTATAGGGGCATCGAAGTTCCAAGGTACGTAACTCTTACCGAATATTCGGTCATCTGGTGCATCCTCTACAGGTATTGTGGATTACGCCTGTGAACTGAATTCTCTGAAAGGAAGAGAAGACCTGTCAATCTCCGTTTTATCATTCGTGGATTCTGGGATAGGGCACCAGCGATATAATGTCCATGCGGCAAACCCCTTAGATTCACTGCGCTTTCCTCGTTACCTGAGCAGCCTATGATCGACCTCCTGCAGTATCCGAAGACTGTGTCAATAATCCTCCTTTTTCTGACCCTTATTCTGAAGCGGGCTACTTCGCGAAGCCGTGTCTCCTTACCTCCAGGTCCCAAAGGATACCCAATTATTGGCAATGTCTTTGACATCAGCGATGAGCGCCCGTGGATAAGCTATTCGGCGTTGGCGAAGAAGTATGGTATGTCCTTTCGAGCTGCTTACTGTTCACGTCCACCACCGTTCCCCGGAGATCTCACGAATGTGACTTCAACGACATTTTCAGGCGATATTGTTATGGTAGAAGTCTTTGGGACGAAAATTCTTATCTTGTCGTCGTATAAGCGCGCGATGGATCTCATGGAAGGCCGATCTTCAATATACTCAGACCGGCCGAGAAATACGATGCTGCTCGAACAGTGAGTCGTATTCGCTCTTTCCTTCAGAATCTCATGCGGCATGTGCAATAACGATTTACATTGTTACAGTATGGGCTTCGACGCGATCTTTGGACTCCTACCGTACGGGCCCAAGTGGCGACGCCAGCGACGCGTATTCCACAAACACTTTGACTCAAAAGTCATCTCTCAATATCATCCTGCAATATCTTGTGCGGCTGCGGAACTCGCGAAAGATATGCTGTCCAGCCCAGAACGGTTCGCTAACCACACACGAAAGTAAGCTAGTGACACCGAGTTGTGCTCGTCACTATCCGGCCTGACGTTTAACTTGCACCAGCTTCTTCACGAGAATCATTATGAGAGCCACCTATGGACTCAATGTCTCGGCCGACTCCGACGATGCCTACATAGTAGGAATCAAAGATGTAGCTGAAGGCTTTGTCGAGGCTACTGTCCCTGGACGGTTCTTGGTTGATATGATTCCTGCTTTGAAATATGTGCCGAGATGGATGCCAGGGGCAGGCTGGCGACGATATGCCGACTATCACAAGAAGAGGATCAAGGAAGTCAAAACTGAGCCTTTCCAGCGCGTCCTTATGGCTACGGTCAGTGTGATTGCGTCTCAACGACTTGTATGCTGACATTGCAACTTTCCGCAAAGAGAGAGGGGCGCGGTGAAACATGCATCATGTCCAGGATTATTGACACTTTGCCACCACCGGAAGATCCAAGCAGGAAGGAACAGGAGGAACTTGCATGCGACCTTGGAGTTACCATCTACCTTGGTAGGTCTAGGCTGCGTTCACGGGTCAGTATTCCTTGCTGACTTGGCGTCTCGTTCTCTGTAGGAGGCTCCGATACGGTACGTCGGAGGGTCAGGAGCCGCGAATTCCGAAATGATAACTGACTTTTCCCGGATGTTAACAGAGCATTGGAATAGCAATGACCTTCCTTTTGCTTATGGCCATGCACCCAGACGTCCAAAAACGAGCACAAGCTGAACTTGACCGCGTTGTAGGGACAGGGCGACTCCCGACCTTCGAAGATCGGACCAATCTCCACTACGTGAATGCCTTGCTCCGGGAATTATTTCGATGGCACCAACTGGCTCCATTAGGTGCGTCCTCGTCCTTTCAATTCCTTCCTTTCTCTGCTCTAGCTCAATATTCGATGATCACCATTCGGGCTCAGGTGTCCCTCATGCCACGTCGGAAGATGATGTTTATGACGGCTATGTTATCCCCAAGGGCACGCTTGTCGTTGGCAACCTTTGGTGAGCCCGGAGTCCATTGTAAAGGGTTATCGAGAAGCTGAGGGCCGACCAGGGATATGATGCAAAACGAAGATATGTTCCCAGATCCACATGCGTTCAATCCTGAGCGACACATTAAGGATGGCCGGATTAACCAGGATCTTCTGGATCCTATCTCACCAAACTTTGGATTTGGCCGTCGGTAAGTATTCATCGAGATCGCCCTCAGCTGTATCTATACAAAGCTGAACGACCGTTTCGTTTTTAGGATTTGTCCCGGACGTCATCTGGCTTTGGACTCGATCTATCTGATGGCCACGACGATGCTCGCAGTATTTGATATTGCGCCGGTTAAAGATGAGGCAGGGAACTCGACTCTCAAGTGTTCTTTCGGTGGAAGACTAATGATGTGAGTATCTTTACCGCCGCTTCTTGATCTTCACCAGATGCCACACTAATTTGTTGGATCTCTACCCTAGGATTCCGGAGCCCTTTGAATGCATCATCACTCCCCGTTCCGATCGCCATGCGAAGTTGATTCGAAACCTCGAAATTCAGTAATCACATTCCTCGAGTAAACAAGTTGTATAGTACAAGAAAATCCGGGCCGCTATGAAAATTCAAACTTGTCCGTACTGCCCGTAGAAAGTTCAGTCATCAAAGCCCTGCTGCCGCTTTTCGACACCAACATCACGCGAAATTGCACAACAGGCTCAAGGAATCAGAGCTTGGAATGGTCAATGAGTATTTCGAAGGAAATCATCAGAAACAAATGCTCACTTGATTCGGATTCTGATAATTACGGGTCCACAGTTGCTACGGACGACCAAACCCTGTTGCTTTAGATGAGATGGCTGACCAGGAACCTCGCATTTGGCTAGAAGACCGGGTAGATAAGTGGATATCGCGCGATCCTGGATGAAGTTTGTTTCTTGTTGGGGAACGAGTGATGTTATTCCTTCCCCGAAGACACCCTAATATGCCCTACGGAGGCGCCAAATTTCCAAGGTACGTAACCCTCCTCCTTGAAACAATCAATCATCCGGTCCACCCGATACAGGCAGCGCAGACAGTACCTAAAAACGCAATCGTCTGAAAGGGAGAGAAGACCTGCTAAACTCCGTTCATATCATTCATGGAGCCTGGGATGTGTCGCCAGCAATATAAGCTCCATATGAGACCTGAACTTCTGGATTCTCGAATCACTGCTCTTTCCTCTCCACTCAAGCACCCCATGATTGATCTTCTGCAATATCCGAGGACTGTGTCGATTATCCTCCTTTTCTTGACATTCATCTTGAAGCGAGCTACCTCAAGAAACCGTATTTCTTTGCCTCCAGGTCCTAGAGGATACCCGATCATTGGTAATGTCTTTGACATTAGTGACGAGCGTCCGTGGATAAGCTATTCAAAGTTAGCAAAGAAATATGGTACGTTCTTTGAAGCTCACTATTCGGGGGCCACCATCGTTCCCTGGAGATCTCACAAAGTTAACGACATTTTCAGGCGACATCGTTATGGTGGAAGTCTTTGGGACGAAGATCCTTATCTTGTCCTCATCCCAGCGTGCGACGGACCTCCTGGAAGGCCGGTCTTCAATATACTCAGACCGGCCGAGATATACGATGTTGCTCGAACAGTGGGTCCGATTCTTTCCTTCTCCCATACTACATGCGGCGTGTGCTATAATCTGACTATTTAGCTTGGTGTAGTATGGGCTTTGGTGCATTCATTGGACTTCTGCCCTACGGGCCCAAGTGGCGGCGCCAACGTCGTACGTTCCACCAGCACTTTGACTCAAAAGTCATCTCTCGATACCATCCGGCAATGTCTCATGCGTCTGTGGAATTTGCGAAAGATATGCTATCCAGCCCAAAGCGCTTCGCCTACCATACGCGAAAGTCAGTGACATGAAGTAATGTTTTCCGTTCCATACTAATCCAGCCCAACATGCAACATTTCACAGCTTCTTCACGAGGATTATCATTAAAGCTGCCTACGGGCTTGATATCTCAGCCGACTCAGATGATGCCTATATGGTCGGAATGAAGGACGTAGCCGAAGGCTTCCTTGAAGCGACCGTCCCAGGAAGGTTTTTGGTTGATATGATTCCTGCTCTGAAATACGTACCAAGGTGGATGCCTGGGACAAGCTGGCAACGATACGCCGATCATCACAAGAAGAAGATTTACGAAGTTAAGATGGAACCTTTTGAGCGTGTTCTGAAAGCTACGGTCAGTACGATCTCGTCTCATTTAAGTGACTACGATTCACAAAGAAGTACCTTCATGCTGATTGACATCGTGTTTTTGACGCAGGGAGAGGGACGTGGTGAGCCAAGCGTACTGTCCCGAATTATCGACACATTGCTACCACCGGAAGATCCAGGCAGGAAGGAAGAAGAGGAACTTGCGTGCGATCTTGGGGTTAGTGCCTACCTCGGTAAGTCCAAGCTGAGTTCATGGGTCGGTATTCCTTGTTCACTCACTTCATTTTCGTTCCCTGTAGGAGGCTCCGATACGGTACGTCGAATACTGAAGAAAGGACTCCCATCACATTGACTTCGTCCCATATTCCTAGAGCGTCGGAACAATGTTGACGTTTATTTTGCTTATGGCCATGTACCCAGAAGTTCAAAGGCGAGCTCAAGCTGAACTTGATCATTTTGTGAGCGCAGGACGACTCCCGACCTTTGAAGATCGGCCCAATCTCCTCTACGTGAGCGCTGTGCTCCGGGAATTGTTCAGATGGCACCAACTGGCTCCGTTAGGTGCGAATTTGTCTTCAACATCCCCTCTTTGCTGCTGTCAGCTGAGATTTGGCGTCAATCACATTTGGGTTGTTAGGTCTTCCCCATGCCACGACAGAGGACGATATCTACGATGGTTATTTTATACCGAAAGGTACAATTGTCGTAGGTAATATTTGGTGAGTACGACTGCATAACAAGATGATCGGAAAGCTGAAGACGGACTAGGGATATCATGCAAAACGGAGAGTTGTTCCCCAACCCACATGTGTTCGATCCCGATCGGCATATCAAGAATGGTCAGATTAACCAGGACATTATTGACCCCATACCTCCAAGCTTTGGGTACGGTCGTCGGTAAGCATACTCTTGAAATTATCGGGGCCTGAACAACTTCCTGATATCTCGTTCTTAGGATTTGTCCCGGCCGCCATCTGGCTTTAGACTCGATCTATCTAGTGGCCACGACGATTCTAGCCGTGTTTGACATTTCACCGGCTAGAGATGAGGCGGGAAACTCGACGCTCGAGCCCTCTTTTGGAGGGAAAATACTGATGTACGTATCGATGCCACCACCTTTTGACCCTCTCCACAAACGTTTGCTAATTAATTGTGTTCTGCTGTTCCTCGCGCTAGGGTTCCTGAGCCTTTCGAATGCATCATCACTCCTCGT
This sequence comes from Candolleomyces eurysporus, assembly GCA_027579435.1. Lineage (NCBI taxonomy): Eukaryota > Fungi > Basidiomycota > Agaricomycetes > Agaricales > Psathyrellaceae > Candolleomyces > Candolleomyces eurysporus. Next base: position 22,055 of record JANBPK010001597.1, read on the forward strand.
TCCGGTCGCCATGCAGAGTTGATTCGAAACCTGGAAATTCAGTAACCGAATTACTCGAGTAAACAAGTTGTATAATACAAGAAAGTCCAAGACCCGGAGTCAGTTCAGAATTGTCCTTCTGCCAGTGAGAGCGCTATTATTGTTCAATCGTCAAAGTCCGACTGCTGCCACTATTACGAGGTTACGCAAAATTACACAACGGGCTCAAGGAACCAGAGCTTCGAACCGTCAATGAGTGCTTGGACTCGGAAGGAAATCAGAAGAAACGAAAACTCACTTGATTCGGATTCTGATAATTACAGGGCCACATTTGGAGCTGCACACGATGTCAAACCAATACACTCGAATGTTGGACGTGCTGTTACACCTACCTGATTTCCATTGGTCAGAACTCCATCAGTCAAATCCAAGCACTGAAACTGGGACTTCCATCGAATATGGTCCTCTGGTACGATGACCACATTCGTGACCCAGTGTTCAAATTGTTGATTCGGATTCGTGCCTTCGCAAGTCCAGATTTGCAGCTTCCCAGCGTTGGTGTTGCCATCTGTGACGTCGAGGCACTTTTCTGTGGCTAGAGGCTGGATTCGGTCATTGTTGAAGTGCCAGACTTGCTCAGGTCGCCAGATGTCCGGCCGACAGTCCTTAAATTCAACTTTTAGGCGTGAGGCTGTCAAGTAGATTGAGTACGAAGGCCAACCTGGATCTGAACGGGAGATCCATCGGATTCTCCCATAGCCGTTATACATTTCGACGAGCTCGCCGACGGCCTGATTCGGTAAATGCTGGCCAACGGAAGGTTATTCGGACAGGCCGTGTGGCTGTCTACCGGAAGAGGGGTGTTGGGGTAGTGATACAAAAGGTATGTCTGATACTGAAGCACGGGTTAGCTGCATGGCGGATACGCTTACAGTTAGGTGGGACGTACATCATACCAGCAATAATGCGTGCCAACAGACCCATCAGGGTGGTTCTGCTGGTACGTACACTGGATGTATTGACTGAACGTTGTCGTCCCAGCCAGACGGACAACTGTATTGTTGAATGCCAGGTGATTAGCGCATCCGTGAAGGCCCGGGGGTCGGGCGGGCTGAGCCAAACCAAGGCTGAAAAGGGATGCCCATGCAAGGAGGAAGGTCAAGATCATTTTGAAAGATGCGTTAGCGGATTGAAGTGCAGTTGAGCAGTATTTATATGCATGGGTAWGAGGAATGCCGTCGGTGTTGGAGCGCCTCGACGAAGCCCCGGTCTGTCGGGATTCGGTCTAAAGTGGGTTCAAGGTTGTGGTAAGAATCAGAACGAACGGATGTTCCGTAGGTTGTGTGTATAAGTACTCTCACCAACTGCCAACCTTCTTGAGAAATGCATGCGGTACTGACAACGTCATTTAGCATGTCGTGGGCTAGGCTTTCATTTCCCCTCACGGGACTCATTCGGCTCGCGCCACCAGATGTTATGCAATGGAAATCCTGAAGCGGAGGCTCCTTGAACCCGAAAATATCTAGCATTTAATGTGAGGAGATTTGCTGGGCTCTTCTCAGGCTCTATCCTTGACATTCTCATGACATAAAACTGCGTCGGGAGCATCTATTATTGGAAGGATTTGGACCATTTGATAGAAATCAGGGCAAGACACCTTCGGCGCTGCAGGCCGACCATCTTGTCGATCAGACTTTTCCACTCTCACTCCACTGGGTGAAGGCGTATCAATTGCTTGAGCGCTGAGCGTCAATGCCGGTCTGCTTTGAAGTTCCGGCGGCAAGCTCCGCTCTGATGTTATTGGCGGGGCTTTGATTTCGCTTGTTCTTGCTCTCGAGCGAGAATTATGTGTGACCTCCCAGCCCCCCAAAGAGCTTCGACTTCGCCGAACTACCTGAAGACGTTGGCGGGCACATCTTTGAGATAGTGTCTGAATCGGATCCCAAGCATGCATTGGGTTGTGCTCTTGTATCAAGGACGATCAGATCTTGGTGAGTCTGTATCACCACATCGCTGAATATTGAGAATTAAAATTGGTCTTCTTTCGTGAGGGTGGAGCCAAATCTTTACCACTCTATTATCCTCGACTCGAGTTGGCGAGCAGAAGCGCTGCATAAAACGGCGCAAAATTATGCAAACCACCGGATTTCCTCGCGTCGCACCTGGAATAACTTGTGATTAACGACAGCCAAGGCCTGTGTTGGATTGTGCCAGCCCTCCTGGAAGCTTGCACCAATGTCAAGTCACTCGTAGTGTGGGCTGTGACGCTATTTCCATCCCCCACCCAGAACTTGCAGACGGTGATGTCTTCGACGTCGTTTCTGGCACTCAATCGATTATCCATTATGAACCCTGCTGCGTTTCCACCGGGAAACCGCGCATTTTCTCTTGCAATATTCCAGAATTTAAGTCATCTATCCATTCCGTGGGATCTAGGAGGCGACTGGAACCGGAGATCATTGAAGGAGATTCAATATCTCACACACCTTTCTATCGACATGGCCATACGATCATACATCCGAGATTGCGCGCGACAGCTGAAGGAGATCCATCGCCGGGACCAACCCACTTCCGACGAGCTTGAGCAGATCGCGTTTCCTAGTGGAGCTGATCAATGTAGCCTCAGAGGAGAATTCATGGCATTCTTACGAAGAAGCGATACTTTCAGAAATCCACCGACCTTCTTCACGCGGAACTTGTTCAGTTGCACGATATCGACGCGCGTGGCAATTCCTGAAACTGTGCTCGGGGAAGATTCCGAGGCCCGTCGCTTCAGCCACCCTCGAGAATTGATCGCATCACGGAGGCCGCAATGATTGTCGAAACCTTCCAGACGGAATCTGTGCCATTGCCACTGAACTCCCCAATCGCGCCTCAAGCATTCTCATCTGCAATTCAACCAACATATAATACATCCACTACATTTCATATAATACTAGTTTATACGCGGCTCTTTCTTGTCCTTAAGAAGCTCCGTCAAAACTTGGCGCAGCTGGCGTAAGGTTCTTCAGCAGACGTCGGGAACACCTCCGGTCCAGGAGACATAGGCATCGGAGATGTAGTAGTCATTACTCATTTTGTCCCACCAGCTAAAGAACAAGAGAGATTATCAGCACTCTGTAGACGAGAACAAAAGAAGACGGTGCGATTGRAAAAAAAAAACGTACTCCCATGCGTTGACGGTTTCGCCTCGAACTCGGCACGTAATTGTAATGCTCTGGCCATTGTTATATTGGCCGACAGCCTCACAAGAGGTCCTCTCGCATCGTCGGTACCTGACACCGTCCGTATTAACAGTGGCAGTGACCGGAGCACGGGCGTGCAACTCGACGGGGGACGCCTCCCTGACGCCGAGAGCAGCAATCTTTTCCTTGACGGCGTCGTTGGCGGTCGCAGGGTTCGCACTGGGAGCCGCAGAGGYGAGGAGAATGAAGGGTGCAAGGAGAAAAGCAGCGGAAAGCTTCATTGTGAATGTGCTGTAGGTTTGGTGGCAGGAGTGTTTGAGTTGGCTGGAAGAAGGTGGCGACGTCGGAGCTGGGCCAATCTCTTGGTAAATAACCCGAGGCAAGGGCTAGGATGGGCGAGGAATAACCTACCCTTGTAACTTGAGCTGACCAAATCTATGTTGTGCGTTGGATCGTTATCGCGAGTCGAGCCAAATCGAATTGTACTGCGGTTGCTGGTCGTCGCTGAACCAGACCTTGGTAGTCTTATCGAAACAGCTGA
>JANBPK010001598.1:0-25719 GCA_027579435.1 Candolleomyces eurysporus
TTTGGCATCATTGGCTGAATGCCCCTGAAGCCAGCTTCCCTCTGCCGTACGTGCCCTCCCTAATCTCCAATCATGACGCCACGGTCATGACCGCGCACGCCTTCGGAAACCAACCGAAACTCAATCTAGACATTTAGTCGCTATTCGATGCATACCATCCGTTATCTGTTCAGTATGTTCTTTCTCTGTGCGGTATCCACCTGCCTTACGAATCAAGCTGTCTTAATAGCACGCTACTACTCGTTGCGGTAGTCCCAGGGACAATTGCACCAAAATCACGACATCCTCAGTCAGCAGATTCGTATTCAATTTCTATGCACCCATTCGGAGACACCTGGGTATATAAGGAGTTTGGGGGTTCTCTGGGTGGGTACAAACTGTCGTCATGGTTGAAAGAATTACACTCTACTCTGCAAAAGTATGTCCCTTGACAGCCTTGACCGAAACCTGGCAGCTGACTTGTCTATCGTATCGAAATTTAGATCTGCCCATGGGCTCATCGAGTGCGTTTCTCATCTCGTTACCCAGAGTTGTCGTTGCTGAGGCGTGCGTGCTTTCCAAACCTTAGACCGAGCTGGCATTGAAGGAATCGGGACTGGACTATAAGCGATTCGAAGTAGACCTAGAGAACAAACCGGAGTGGTACGCGCCAAAGGTCAATCCCGCTAGCAAAGTACGTCTTCCTTCGATTCAGGGAGTTCCCCTCTCGACGTCCGTTATGGATACCCTAGGTCCCAGCTCTCGCTTATGGTGGCCCCGATACCGAACCTGACAGCCCCTCGCCCGAATCGGTCAAGCTCGCGGAATCATATGTCCTCATCGAGTTCATCGCCGACCTCGTCTCCTCCACGAAGCCCCTCCTGCCTTCTTCGCCTGTCGCTCGCGCCCGAGCCCGGTTCTTCGTCGAGGCGTTTACGTCCAAGTTCACCGGCGTGTGGTTTGGTATTGTTCAACGAGGTGACGACCCGGCTGGGATACTTCCAGTTATCGAAACCTTGCAGGACCTCCTTCCAGCTGAAGGCTATGCTGTCGGTGAATGGAGCATCGCTGATGCAGCTGTTACACCGTTCCTCGGTCGCGCGAGTGCAGTGTTGAAGAATGATTTGGGAGCTTATGATCAGGGAAAGGGATCTGAGTTGTGGGAGACCCTCCAGAACGATGCGAAATACGAAAGGTTTAGGAGGTATTTTGCCGATGTGACGAAAAGGGAGAGTTTTAAGGAGACGTTCTTCGAGGTCAGTGGCTCGTGTGCCTTTGCTTTTATATTGTTGAGGCTGAATGATAATATAGGATGTCATTGTGGAAGTGTACAAGAAACGTTTCGCTCCTCTTAGGGCCCAACGCTCTGCCGCCGCTTCGTAAACCAAGTCAAGTCACAGATCGACACCGACGGAATTGGCTCATGCGCCATAACGGGCGATGTAGCGGGATGATTATTCCGTTAGCCCTTGGTTAATGATATATCGGTATCCTTTCGTTGTTTTCAATCGGTTCGGAATACACTGCTCCNTTTTTTATTTGTTCGTCCGGTCGTTCGTTTCTTTCTCCTCTCGGGCGTCTATCACTTGGATGCGATGTGGGGTTAAACAGTGTATGTAGATTCCGTTCACCGTAAAGGATAACGCCCCCAGTTCCAGCACACGGTGGCCCTGACAATGAATCAGACAGCCCTTCGCTTGAATCAGTCAAACTCACAGAATCATATGTCCTCATCGAGTTCCTCGCTGACTGCATCCAGTCTCCCACCGAACTTCTCCTGTCTTCACCTATCGCTCGCACCCAAGCCCGTGCCTTCATTGAGACATTTACGTCCAATCGTCCAAGTTTGCTGCAGCGCGGTTCGACGTCGTTCAGCGAGGTGCTGGCCTACTTTCGCCTATGGAAATCTCGGAGAACCTCCTTCCAGCTGAAGGCTGTGATGGAGGGTAATTGGCGGTTGCTACACCGTTCCTTGCTGGGGCGCTCGTAGCAGGGCAGAATGATGAGGGAGCTTACAACAATGGCAAGGAATCCACAAGTGCTGGGAGTCGCCAAAGAGTAATGCGAGATATGAGGGGCTCAGGAGGTATTTTGACAATGTGACGAAGAGGGAGAGCTGTAAGGAGACATTCTCCGAGATGCATGGTCTCCATCCCGTTAATTGAGATTTTTTTTAATGGCTGATTTATATTGCGGGATGTTCTTGCGGAGACGTAAGAGAAGCGGTTTGCTCCTCTTGAGCCCCAGTGGCTTACTGCCGGTTCGTAATCCGCGGATAGAAGGCTGAGTCTATCCAACGTCTTGTTAACCGTGAGAGGGTTCACTGCCCCTTGCACTTGCGCTCGTATCTTTGCGTAAGGTAGTCCGATGAGCCCGCTGTGGCACCAAAATACCGGGATGCTCAGAACAAATACTCCAAATGCAGAACGTATGATCCAAATCCTCGGCTCTTACCTCTACTACCTTCATAGTCCATGTCTCGAAGTAATCACCAAGCTAAATCGCATACCCAATGCAAATTGGCCCTCAAGACCAGGAAGGCTCAATACTTCACGACTCCGTCAGACGAGCATACTACAACCAGGAGTTTCAATAAAGTCCAATCGTTGATTCAATTCTACGTCCCCTACAACAGTCAACTCACGCTTTCGTCAATTTCTATCAACAATAGTGTATATCTGAATGTGCTCTAGCTGACCGAAGAACAGCGAGCGTTTTTTTTGAGGGCAATCGAACTGAACTTCAAGTAATGAGGAGATAAAATAAAACTTTGTAAGACAGAGTATGCAAGGGGAGAGAGGAGCACAAGTGAGAAACGATACAGGACGTCGGAAGACTACCTGATACACATAGACGAGTCCAACGCTCTGCCAGGCCAGTCTAATGAAGTTTTCAGGTACGAGGAATGCAGGTGGTGTGTTTGTGTGTGCAAGTTTCCAAGGGGTGGTGGTGACTTTAGGTTGCGAGAGCGGAGAGCGGAAACGGTTAAATGGTGAGCCCACTCATCTGGACGCCGTGCATCACCCTCAGCTTTCTGTCCTACTCGGTTGAGTACAGCTCCCCAGCATGGTAGAAGTAGAGTAAATATATTATCGTACGCGTATACAATTGTGAAGGAAGCGAGTAGATAGGCGATGATCCATGTCCCCTAAATGCAAGGATGATCCGACAGACTTGGTAATAACGCCTAGCTCTGGTGCACTGAGCTTACTGCAAGCTGGTTAGCATGGACTCGGAGTCCACACCCCGCCGGCCCTTGAACTGCAGCACTCTGCATCGGAAATAAAGCTACTCCCTCCTCCACACGCCTGTCCGCCTCTAAAACTGCATAGTACGCACTAGGCGGAGCCTCAATATGACTACACTTGCATTCGTAGCTCGCGAGCTCCGGTTTCTCGAGCCCATACTGATAGAACACGCATCTGGAGGTAACGTCTCTGATGTACTCCGCGGCACTTCTCCCCTCGAAATGGGCTATCAAAGCAGCCTTGAAAGGCTCAAAGAACTGCTTCGAGTGCGGGATGAGGTCCCAGTGGATAGCATCACAAAACAACTCTTTTGCCTCTCGCAACTGGCGTACAGCATGTGGTAGCATCTGTTGTGGCTTGAGGATGGCGAAAGGATCGTAGGCTTCAAACACTTGCACCCAACACGAGAGCTTGACGGGACGATCATCCAAGACCGAGGCTGCAAGATGAAGAGCTGCAACAAATGTCAGGAACAGGCGCTTCGAAATCGGGTTGAGTGGGCCTAGAGAGGGTCCATGAAAGTGTACAAGTCGGCGGAGCAAGAGCAGCGCGGTAAAGATGACGTCTTGGTTGAGTTTGGATCTTTGCAGCCCCTTTGCGACGTGAAGATAAAAGCGAGATCGTTCGGCTTCACTGGAATTGGATTGTTTGGTAGGGTCTACAAGTCTGAGAAGGAAGCTGGTGCAAAGGCGCGCAATTGGAAGCTGGGTAAGATTGGAAGTGTAATTCTGTAGAGAAAGGGTCTTCGTGTGAGGGAGAAGAATGCCGTGAGTATGAGAGAAAGACTTACGGTGTCGTATCTATCACCCTTTTCATTTTTTGCACCGTTCATTATTTCCGTTTCTCAAGTGCTTGATATCTGCCGGACTTGTTGGTAGATAGGTTCAAGTGAGTGGGGGATTAGAAGTTAGAAGCGTGTTGTGCGAACTATTTATGCTCGAAGCGTGGCTGGCTTTGCGCTTGGATGCCATACGCCGGTAATGTCTCGTGGCACTTTGACGCCAAGCATTACCGGTCACTCCCCCATTGTGGAAGAATTTATAAATTGGGCAATCACATCGAGCGCGACAAAGCTTCATTACACGGACGATGACGTGCTTTGATCATGGCCACACAAATGTTCAAATGGACCGCAGGAAGAAAATGCTAGCTCTAGGGTCGCTGAAGGCTTCGCTTCTCTATCTTTTCTCGACCTGTCTGATTCTCGTACTCATTCACCAACTCACATCTTTCACACCACTCAGTGAGCGCCGTGTTGAATTGCTTTGACAATTGAGCAAGTGGCAGTGCAAGAGTATGTGCTTAGCAGCCACGCACGCTTAGGTGGGTACTACAGCAGTTCTGGAAACATGGCCCATTGTGAGCTCAGAGCGCGTCGTTCAAAGCACACAAAATGGCAACCGAGTATATATTATATCGCACAGAGCCCTTCCCTACGACCCCACATAGACGAAATCCACCCTCACCCCCAATGTTTACCATCGCAAAGACATCAACGCCGTTGTCATGTCAAGCACTGCACTGAGTGAAAAAGGACTCAACAAGTTCGACACAGTAAGTGCTTCGCCATCATTATGCCCTTGCTCAGGCTAAAGAGCACTCCGATATAAAGACCTAAGGTTCAAACATTGAGCTCCTACCCACCGCTCACCTCTGCTACGACTTTCTCCTCATGATGTTTGGCGCCGAACTTGGAGTTTGTGGAATCCAAGTTATCCTCGGATACGATACCTTTTCATGGATTGCAAGCGGGCTTAAAAAAACTGAACTCGAACAGGACATCGTCTTCACCGCTCTTTTCCTTCGTCGGCTCGTTCATTTCCACGGTCCCTCTCTGGGCCCTCTCGGTAGCACTCCCATACGTTCGATCTTCCTCGCCGCATTGAATGTCGCCAACTCCGTTCTGGACGATTATCCGATCTCAGTTACCAGGTGGGTCAGAAAATTCAAGTACTTCGACGAGATGATTACCAAACCGGAGGAGAGGATAGAAGATGCTAAAGAGCAACTGAAGACTGCGAGAGAGATGTTTTGTGAAGCGATTTTCTACGACTTGATTCCGCATTCTAGCGAGTTCTTTGACCCTTTCAACGCGGCTTTGGTTTCCCATTTTGAAGGTCGAAGTGCTGGGAATTACATTAAAGACGTCACTTGTAGATGCATATTCCGTGGATATGAGAAGCCTGAGCTCGCGAGCTACGAGTGTAATTGTGCTCGTATAGAGGCTTCGCTGAGCTCGTACTATGCAATTCCTGATGGGGAGATGAGGGCGGAGGAAGTTAAGATCATGTTTCTGAAGCAGGGAGGATGTGATGTACGACAGGAGCCGTGCTGATCTTTTTAAGAAATACATATAATCCTGGCGGGTGGAAATGGCTTGAAAGAGTATTAGAAAATTGTTCCAATACTCACTCCTCTGTCTTATGCAAAGGATCAGGACCAATAGCTTTGTAGTCCCAATCGGGTGCTCGGCGACGATCAACGAGTGTCTCAATAGCAGGGGAGATACTAGACGGGAAGGCTATGGAAACCAAAATCGGATCCATTTGCAGAGTACATCAACGCTGGAAGTCTGAACAATTCTGTAGTCTACTACTGTCCATAGGGAAACTGCTCCATGCACTCGCTACCAAGGACTGCGACAACACCGAGATAGAGATAATGTAAGTTCTTGATCAGATTCCGCCTTAACACGCCTGTCGGGTTGGGATACAGGCTCTTCACAGTGTTTAAGATATCCTCGTATAGCACACAAGGTGTCCTGAAGTCTGCAGAGGCGGGATCAACAGCAAAGTTGTTGACCTTCCCATCCAGATTCCCACCTGGAAGGAACGGGTGCATGAGGAAGACGTCAATGATGCCATTGTTGGACATCGGCATAGCAGATCTAAAGAAGTCAGGCGGAAATCTCATATCTCTGAAAAAGGATCTAGCCGAGTCCATGTCGAGCTTCTTGTTCGTCTTTCTCCCGTCGACGAAAAAGTTGATAGGGAAGACAGATTCTCCATAGCCCGTGAAGTATCGAACATTCTTGAATGTGAACTGGGGATTGGTAGCGATCGAATCTTGTAGGCGCTGAAAGCGCAATTCCCCTGCCACCGTCAGGTTGTAGAAACCACCCCCATAGCGATTACTGAAATCAACAAACTGAGCCGTGCAAGCCAAAGATCAGTCGGTGCTCGTAGCGGGCAGCAGTGATGTGAGTTCTACCTTGTCGAACAGGGTCTCGTTGAAGCTGTGATTGTCTCCGAAGAAAGCGTCCGCTCGAGTCATCCCAGCGTCGCCTGAAACATGTCATGAGCATAATTCATCTGGAAATTCACTCGCACTCTTACCTTCAAACGTTCCGTGTACGTTGAAACCGCCGGCATGGGCAGGAAGAGGGGGATCAGGCCCGGTCTTGATCGTCTTACCTCCGATGCTGAGTAGGTCAGTGATGAGGTTTCCGTTCATCAAGTGGGCCAGGTAAGTCACAAATATCGCAAACTTGTTCTCCATATTGAATCCTGAACGACAAAGAAATGAGTCTGTAGCATTTGCATCATGGAGAAAGGCTCACCTTCCTGGACAGCAGTAATCATCTGGGATGGGGATGCGACACCATTGCGAGAGATGTACTAGAGAAATCAAAATGAGTTAGCGCCCAAGGTCAGATAGATATCCGGCTTGATACCAACACCGTGGGAAGCAAGGGTATTCATTCCTGGGCAAGGTCCTCGCTCATCTCCATTTCTCAGCGGCCTCCAGGGATGAGCACGATCGTGGACAAGCTTGGTACCTGTGAATCTAGGCGGTCCAGGCGGTGGAGGTGGATTAACCGTGCCAAAAGTTCCGCCTATACGAGAACTAGCGTCCTCAATTTCTTGGCGCTTTAGAATCACTGGATCGTTGAGAAAAGCCAGAGAAGTGGAAAAGGTGAGAAGGATCGTAGTCAGAAGTATGAAGGGTTTGAATATCATGTTGGGCGTTCCACGTCTCGGGTTCCTGATTATATGATAGGATATGACTGCGGCTGATAGACAGCCTTTATACGTTTCAATCCTCTCAAATCAAGGCATGCAGGGGTATTCCCGTTCATCCGTTTTTCCGGGGAGTATCTTATAATACTTCGTTGACGGAATAGGATAATGCGGACTTATTAACATTGGCAGCAAGGGGAAGATTCAGGTGCCAAGGCGTACACCCGCAACACGTCCAACTCTATGTCATACTCAAAAAGTGTCCGAGTGTTCACTCAATTTTGTCACTAAAACTTTGTATATAAGTGAGAAGTTTAAGATACAGCTTGTCCAATTATCTCTTTCTGCTACTCATTGACGGAAATATTTGATCGTGGCGATCCCACACCCGTCACTGCTACCAAGTCTCGTAACACGCACATCACATAGTCGGGTTCACATCAAAAGAGCACCCGAGGCCCAATCACAAAACAACGATTTCAGAAGAATCGAAAGAAGCAGAAGATCGTGCCTCGATGTGGTCAACCTGTTTCCGCTAAACGCAGTATTATCTCCTACTGACGGGGATTCTTCGATTCATTCCCATGTTTGTGTCCCTGAGTTATCAGCGCACGAAGAAGGTCATCAGTATTTACGACCCACCTATCCGTGCATCCGGCGTTCAATGAACGATTTCCCAGGACTGCGAGAGAAGAGTCATATTGAAGTTGCGAGTGTCGTTAAATTGACAGATGAGTATCATGCGCATGAGGTCTTTCAGCTGAATTGCTCAGACTGCACGCTCATTGAGCTGGCGTTGAGGTGAATGTTAATCTACTCCGTCCATCATGGGATGCGCTGCGGAAAAATAGTGACCCTATTGTGTGCTAAGATCTAGTGAAAGAAATTTTCAGACTCCAAGCTACGAAGAGCACACGGCGGGAGGCTATTGGAGCTTGGCTCATTGATCTTAATCAGTCTAGTAGAATGAGATACATACAGCGGAATCTAAGCTAAGTATATGCGTGACTAGCTTGTAAGAGACAGGCCAAAAATAGCCGTACCAACGTTCGTTGGACGACTCATCGAGTCAAACCCCGAATGCCATCTACAAGTTTGGTCGTCCTTCACCTCGGCTTCTGACCCCGGCCCACAGAGGCAAGAATACTCAGGTGTCCCGGGACTGCCAACTCGAGATCAGGAGAGGACCAGATGAATGTTGAAGGGGGGAATGGCGATTGGCGCTATGGGGCAAACGCGGTACGTTTGAGGAAGTGCCTAAAAGGAGGGGGAGATGAATACTGGAGTGCGTTCCAGTTACAGAGATCATTCAGATAAACCTCCACATTGTCCCAATGACTGTGCAAGTCTATCGAGATTCTCCGTTGTGAATCCATTCGTTTCTTAATTCGATGGCGGAGCGCGTATATGCAGCGCTCGCTGAGATCTTGAGCCTCGAGCCAGGCAAACTGCTGATAACAAACAATGACTGTTTCGTATAATATATCCCCTGTCTTCATTCACTTCAACCACTCCTACTCCCCCCTTTCTATCACTCGATGCATGTGCCCTGACGATGTGCTTGTTCAACCGCAAACCAGGAATAGAAAGAGCAGGCTGGCATGGAAATGGGAGCTAAAGGGACAGGGAACTGAGAAACGCAAGCCGAGAGCCATGCAAACTCAATTGACGTCGATTTGGAGGTAAACTAGCAATTACAGGTAACATCCTCCCCATTATATCCGGTGCCATCGACCCAGATCACCCTCTCTCGTCAAAGAATATTTACGAACTCATGGTCGCTATCAAACTGTCAGGTTTGTGGGCACGAGCCGAGGGGAGCGTGGGACAAAGTCGGACGTAGGAGTCAAGAGTAACAGGAAGGAGGCGAAGGGAGCTCGGATCGCTTTTGCGCTCGAGTGCGGAGANGGGAATTTACAGGCAGAGACCACTATGCCCCTCTCGCACTCGACACCTTGCAAAGTTCCTTTTCTTACATCCCTCCATCCTACATCTGACGAGATTTGGCATCTAGTAGCGGTTCATTCACACCAAGTCGTTTCTTTGTTGGACAAGTATTCAAGCCCTGATGTAGGTGGATGCGACCTCAATTTAGATGCACCCATCGATGACGTTTGCTCCCTTCTTCGCATGTTTCTGTTTGACGTGATATCATTCATTTCATTGTGTACACATATGGGTTCAACGAGGGTGCAGCTTCAATACGTCTTATGCCTCTGAGCAGTGAGCATCTAGCGTTTTCTTTCAATGTCATACATTGGTACGGAGCTTGAGTAGATGACTGAGAGTTGAAGGAAGCTCGGATATGTCTGGTTAGATTCCGTTGAAAATTGAAATTCCGAATTTACATCTGCCAGACTCTCACAAAGTTTTGACATGCGTTTGATCAGAACAGGTCAGAACTCACCCATGCACATACACACACACCCACACCCACACCTACCGACACACACACATACACTGCTTTGTGTAGCAGCGACAATNAAAAATTTATTATTGGAATACAACAAATACAACCAAGATCAGCGCCCAGGTGAATCTGGCAGCTTCCTATTGCCGGCGCTGAGACGATGGCGATCCTTCGATGTTTTAGATCAAAATCGTTGCAGTTATAAAAGACATACCAAGTTTGACGGTACCTCTTCAGAGAGCCGGTCTCTTCCTTCGTATTCTGTCACCCCATTCTCTACAGCCTACAGCTGGTCTTAGGTTTAACAATGAAGTTCTCCTTCGGTTTGATCACCACTCTCCTTTCTGTCGCCCTGTGTGGAATCGTCCACGCTGCTCCGGCGCCTCTCTGTGACGCTACCAATAGCCTTTGCGCAGACATTGCTACTCGGGATGTTACTGACTCTGTGATGGTTGATGGTACGTTGAGCCTGTCGTGTTTTGGCCACTAATAACTCATTCAGTGTACTACAGACCTTGTCGCTCGGGCGAGAAAATCTTCTGGTGTCAACAAAGCAGCAACCTCCAAGAACATCCTTGCTGTTCAGAAGGCACAGGGCCAGGGCCCAAAGAAAGCACAGGACAAGAAAGCTGCCAACGCAAAGATTCAGCAGAAGGCCTCAGCCACGGTTGCGAACAAAGTTCAAGCTTTCCGTAACAAGGAGAAGGCAGGCGGAGCTCCCCTCAGCCAGATCAACGCTCAAGCCGACAAGCTTCGTAGCAAGGAGAAGAGTCGTGTCCTTAGTCAAGCGCAAATAGATCGCAAAGCCGCAAAAACGCAAGAGTGGGCTGCGAAGAAGAAGACTCCGCATGGAAAGGTCGCCACACAGGCTGCTGCCGCTGCTAGAAGGCGAGAGCGAAAGCGAACAGGAGCTCCGTCTCCTCCAAACCAGGTCAAGCTGGCCAAAAATGTGAAGATGACGAAGCAGGAGAAAAGTAATGTCAAGAACCGCTTCCAGGCTGCTCGTGAGAAGTTTTCCAAGACTCAGGGTATGCCTACACGAGGACAGACCGTCACTGTTGGTTCGAGTACATACATCATTACCTCTAGCTCTCCTTCAGCTTGCTGATTCCCTGTGCGTTTCCATCACATTTTAGATAGCGCCAATGGCCGTGCTGTCCGACAGGCCGTCTTCAACAGCTACCTTCATCAGAAGAATCGTATTGGCCATAACCGCGCAAACCAACAGGTGAGCGCATCAAGCTGCATTATAGTGGTCAAAGTTGACCAGTGGCTTTCTGTCTCCTTCCTCTCCTAAACAGCCCAAAACGTTCATGAACAGCCGATACTCCACGACTCACGGCGAAGCTAATCTTCGAGGCACCCGGCCCCTCCCTCGGAATGGAAAGAAGTTCCAGGAGTTCCCTGTCATCAACAAAAGTCCTAATGGCTGGACCGGCAATGGAAAAGTCGGTGCTCTCCGCGCTGTCACTTACAAGCAGGGAGGGCAGAGGCGTGTGGCGGTCATTGGACATGACCCCAGCCGCGGTGGGAATAACAACGACCACTATCTTGCGACAAGGGAAGTTGAGTCATTTGATATGGAAGACTTTGAGTAAAGGATCGTACTTTCTTCAACATAGAGTAGATGGAAAACTGTGTGATAGAGCTTTGGTGTTCAATTTCATTGATTTCGAGGGTGCGTTGGCATTTTCTGAATCAAGGTCGTTCGTGAGTGATGGGCTCAGGTTCGGCCTTTGTCAACCAGTGATTTTCCTTGACGATTTTTTCACTGTTTCTTCTTTCTTACCCCTCAATGTCCATCCAACAGCGTGAACAGCTTTTGATATCACAAGAGGCAAGAATAGGACACCATTTTTTACTTCGACTTTCACAGCTGGCGGAGTAGCTTAAAAAGTGCCACGAGATGTATCGAGCAGTGGCCTCCTCCATCGCCCATAAACACCTAATAAACGCAGATCTCGTTGAGCCTGTGCTCGTATACGTCAATGCTCAACCCTGTCCCTGGAGTGTATGACGTTCCCTACATGACTCTGCACGAGTTCCGCAAGGTACCAGACATCGATGCCTACAATTTGTTTCACACATGCCATCCCAGGCTCCTTGAATTGTATGTTCGTCTCGGCGAACATCATGCATATGACGTTTGGTATATTGCTGCTCGATCCAACTCAGCTCTTCGCGGCCTCGTCTAAACTTGGCTTTGTCCAACGATGCTGCAGGGGCTCTGGTCATGCTCAAGACTGTTGTACAATGATGAGCACCAAAGAACCCCGGCGCTGCAGCATATCAGAGCATTCAAGAAGCTTAAATGGGCAAAGAAATACTCTGGATATAAAACGGTGCTAGTCCACGTGTTTGCATCTGCACAGTTATCTCCCATTTTCCGTGGTAGGTGTGTAAGATTTCGTTCATTACTACAGACAAACGCCTCTGTAAACATCTCGTTCCTAGTATCTAGGCTCGCGTTTCCTGATGAGAAATTTTCACAATCGCATCCGGCACATAATTTGATGTAGTAGCTGTCCCAGCTAGCATTGACTCAGAGAAAGTCGTCCGCCTCCCGATGAAGAAAGCTTCTCCAAGATCAGCGTCAGGTGGGAAGTTCGATGCAGCGGACAAATCTGGGATTATCGATCTGAGAATGTCCGAAGGACAACAGCCATTCCTCGATACGCTCTTAAGGGGTATGCGAAGAGTCTCTCACTTAGCTACCGCTACTGCTTCAATTCACCAACGCCGAGAGGTCAGAAGACTATGATGAAACTGGGGATACGTAGCAATGCTCGGATCTTTATTTCATGTACAACTCTGACAAACCCACCATCATCCTTACTATCTGATCGGGCCCACAGGTCAAGGGAAGGTAGGCGCAGGTTGGTTGGTCCAATAGCTATGATGCCAACAACAATCACCTTATCTCAGCGGTCTGACTCGAATGTTTGGAAACTGATCCACTCTTTCCTTAAGATTGCCCACTGTGTTCTTTGAAGTCTTTAACTTCCGTTCGTCCTTCAAATATGGAAAACATGTCAATTACATTTAAACTGGAGTAAGAATTAATACAAGGAAATCAAAAGGCAAAAATAAATAACTGGAACCAGAACCGAAATGTCCTTTACGACTTCAACATATCGCCAGCTCGCATGTTCAGGGGGCGGCCTTGATTGTATCTGCAGCCTTTTCAGCCAACACATACACAGGCACCATGGCGTGCGCGGCGGGACTGAATGGCAAGACGCTCGCATCGACGATCCTGACACCCCGAATTCCCTTAACTCTGAAGTCCGGGCCGACAACGTCTGACCCTGGACGGCTGTTTGCTCGTCCAATCCGAGCTGTACCGACTCCGTGCGCACCTATAGCGAAGATCACGAAGAGTAAACAAAAATGAAAAAAAAAACAAACGAGAAACAAGGAAGGGAGAAAGACGCACCTCCAAATCCACTGGCAGCGACAAATGCGTCGAGCCTCGCGTCTGTATCTGCAACAGTGGGGTCGAAAGTTGGCTGAATGTTGAACGGAGCCCAAGCAGGACTCCTCATGTACGCAATCGAGCTCCTAATAGCATGACGGATGACAGCCTTGTCCCACTCAGTGTTGAACGAGTTGGCGTTGATGATAGGAGGACCAAGAATATCTGCGGGGTTGAGTTTGACGGAACCCGCTACACACATTAATGAGTAAGGCGAATGAGTTAATGCATCTGGAGGCACGAAGACTCACTGGAAGTGGGCGCCATGACAAACTGTGTCATACCGATGAAGTTTCCAGCTGGACGGGCTCCGAGAGTCACCCACTTATTCTATATGCGAAATTGTCGTTAGTAAGTTCAAATTCAATGATAATGAAGGATAGGAAGACCTACGGCAACAATCTGTTCGTAATGAGGTGCATTGGCACCACCGCTGGGATCACTCACAGTCCTGAAGATCGAGTGGTTCCGTGGGAGTCGATTATACATAATGTGGGTCAAACTAGTTTGCGCAAGTCGTCCAGTCTTGTTTGCGTTCCATCTCTCCAACTCCTGAGCGAAAAGAGCAGGGTCTTTGTCGAGTTCGTCATCGGTAAGCGTTGTATTGACAGACCACGACATGGGTACACCAGGGTGCTCGATGAAGTCTTAAATGACAAGAAATGGTGAGCACGAGAGGATTGAAAACGAAAACGAGAGCAAATACGCACTGTTTCCAAGAGCTGGGATAGTGAATCGGGGAGTGATATTCGCAGCTCTCAGCTCTGCGGGATCTCCGAGACCACTTCTCATCAAGAGCGTTGGGGTATCAATGACACCGGCACTAACAATGACATCCCTGCGCGCAGAGACCTCAACGATATCTGCAGGAGCGAGAAAAATCTGTTAGTTTCCAGCACAATAGAGAAAGTGAGAAGAACAGATGGACTTACTTCCATTTGTCTCATCCCGATACTCGACCGTCCTGAACGTCAGAGGCCCAGGTCCACTGTTGGGTACAAGCCTCAACGCCCTCGCATTTACCCTAACATTCAGGTTTGTCCTCCCAGCAACATTCTGCCTCAGGTACCCGGTGGCGGCACTGGATCTTGCACCGTTCTTGATGGCGAACTGCTGCCAACTGATACCAATAGGGTTGCCGGAGTTGACGTCGTTATTGTACGGGAGACCAATTTCAGATGCAGCTTGGAGAGTGGGAGGGACAATCCATTCGTTGTTGAGGTTGAGAGAGACGCCGATTGCTCCAGAGGTACCGTGGACGGAGGGAGTAAAGCGATTGTTGGGAGGGCCGGGAGGAGCTTCAAATGCTTCATTCTACATCAAACGATGAGTGCAAATTGTGAAGATAACCGGTGGCAATTCAGTCAGACTCAGCACGCTCAAAGAATTTAAATGAACAAGATCCTATGAGCATACCTTGCGGAAATAAGATTGAATCCGTGCCCATGACCAGCTCGAATCCCCCAAATGTGACGCGAGTCGGTCCCAGTCAGCCGATGGACCCCTGGTATAAGTCATACCATCTGTAGGCGAACGCGCAGTTCCTCAGTACCATCGTTCAAAGGCTTCACGCTCGGAATCAACTTACTGATTGCAGTGGATCCTCCAAGGACGTGTCCACGGAAGTATGGTCCATTGCGGTTGCCCAAACCTGGAGCGGGGGCGGTGGAATAGTTCCAATTATACGGGCCACCGAACATGCGAGGGTATATGTAGGGCACAGTACCCTCGAGAACGCCTTCATTACTGTTGAGATAGAAGAATTGGTTAGAAATGTTTTGGAACAGGAAGTCGAGAAGCATGCAGTAATACGTACTCTGGGCCAGCTTCAAGGAGCAAGACCGAGAAACGGTTGCCTTCCGTGAGCCTGTTTGCGAGGACGGAGCCGGCGGCACCAGCTAAAGCAATAACAAAAGTAGGTCAGATCCATGATCCCTCAAAGTAAACGAGATAACGGAGCTAGAGAAGCCCCCACGAACGAAACTCACCTCCAACGATAACGTAGTCAAACTCCTCTGGCGCTCTAGGAATAACGGTACCCCAAGCGGCAAGAGAAGGAAGAAGAAAAGCGAGGAATATAGATGGGGCGGTTACACGAACCATCTCTAAATTAGAAGTGGGGATGATGGTCGTTGAGCTTCTTTTAGTCGGTAACTGGCGTATAAATACTCACTGCCTGCCGCTCGACACTCAAGACTCAATCTCTCCAACATGAAAAAACTATACAGGAAACAGCATCACCGTCAACACATCCTGGTGTCGTTTCGTTAATTGCATCACTCCGACGTCAAAAACTGTCAGTTGTTCGACGAATGAAACTGAGTTGAAAAGCGGAGAGGGGTACACAGAGCCGCTTGAACACCTGGATCATGAGGCGAGAACGAAGTCTAACACCTGCTATTGGTGAGTACCTTGACTTGGTTTACGAAATCCTACACAGCGTGTGAGGCTGTGCCTCACGGAGACGCTGTGGATGAAAATCAACGGCCGCGACTTTACACCCGACGTACAATCACAAGGCGCTCGACTTGTCTTCAAATGGGAACTCAGGGACATGCGACCGCCAATCCAGGCACTGATATGCAGAGGTTGGGCCGAGGGGGGAGTAGTGATCTGACCGAAAATGGACGATAATCATCGGGGCTCATCTCGGATGGAGATGGGCGCGAACTCGGTGTAGCCTAAGTCCTTCGGAGTCTAAGTCCCCCGGAAACAGGAACGAAGGATTTGTCTAGTAGTGCGGTCGTCAAGATTAACGGTCGCCATCCTATAGTTCATCAACTTGTTCTATGCGATTCCTGGGGAGAGCCATGAGATGTTTCCCAGCCATCGGTAAATCACTGCCCCGATGACCTCTTCTGCGTCTGATTCACGCGACGCGTTTGTGACGCGACTGTGAGGCGGGTGATCAGCGGATAATCCCTGTGCAAACGAGGACTTCTCGCCTCTTCACGTGTCAGTATCAAACGTCGAACGTTACCTGTAGACTATACGTGAGTCACGGTGAAGAAGCGGATGATGTCACTCCGGCTCCATGGTGCGATAGCCCGCCCGAAAGTCATTGTGGGCTCGAAGACCTTGTGTGCGCCATCTCGACACGTCAAAGGCCATCAGAACACCATCGGTGCATTGAATGACCATCGCCTCTAAGACAACTGGACCTCAAACTCATCATTTCAGCAGTTCGAAGCTCATTGGTTCCCATCAAGGCCTACAACTTGTGACCTTTCTCAGCCTGAATGTCGTTCGAGAGATCATACCAGTTTCTAGATGATGAACAAGGACGTCTCTTGTCTATGTGGAAAGTCTCAAATCACTGGAAACGCATCAAGGTTAAGAATGAAAATCAGTAAGGGNTTTTTTTCCTGATTTTTCAGCGGACATCAAGCATATGGCGTTCAGCGTATCGCTGCTCGATGCAGCCATTCACAAGGTCTCAAGAGTGGTTCCAATATACTCTCTCGGCTCTTTGCAGCTTCTTCTCGCCGCAAAGTCATTCGAAGCTGCTGCAGGGCCTCTGGTCAATCTGTGAAACGTAGGAGATGATATTTCACATTCTCGAGACGCCGTCATCGACGTATTGTTGGCGTTCAACAACTTCCTCTCTGCTGAAAACGGAACGGCCACACGTTTAGAAGGTTTTCTGCTTTATGCTGTCGAACTTGTGGCTCAGGACCTCGAGCTCGTGACGATATCGGGAAATTCAATTTTTGCAGATAATGCATCCGAGACCGTCTGAGGCTTGGGAGGCATCGCAACACTCTCAACGCGCTCTTCAGCGCCAGCCCAGGATTTACGAGTGCCTCAGCAGGTATTTCTACTGGAAAAGCATATCGAGCACTGCGATGACCACAGTTTCTAGCAACACAAAGTCGGCCTTGTCATAAAAGAGCGACTTCCCGGAAGAGCCGGTCAGGACCCTTTTGGCGCTCGTGCAAGCCGTCTTCAAGTTTAGTGGCAATAGTCGTATCTCTGGCCTAGCATCGACACGCTCTCCCAGTGTTTGCCAAGGACCCTTTTTCGTTCCCTGATAAGGCGTGGGAACGAGACAATTTTTCCTGAAGTAAGTGCTTGCCATCCCGCCCCCGATAGCAAATTCAACGCGAATTAAGTTGAATCACTTAGTTGATACCCCCAACTGGGTACGTTTCTATGTTGGTTCATCCCTCCTTTCAGTGTCAGGAGCTAGTAGGGGATCGACCGAGCTTACTGTCTATTTCCAACAGCGACTGTGCATGTGGAGCCTGGATACACCGAAAGGGCTAGAAATACTGGCGAGATGACATAAGAACATGTCAAAGTAATGTTTATCTATGCAAGCTCGCTTTTTACGTCTTCTGACACCTCCTTCACGGAGCTTTGGTTAATCACGCTGAAGTACATAGAGTGTGGTTCGTATTGATTTGCATTCATTTTGGGTACATACAGACAGTGGCGACAGGGAGGTTGAAGGATCGAAGAGGCTAACATTTTAGCTTGTGTTTCGTGAAGGGGGAAGCCCAGGTACGTTCGATTGTTAGATTAAAACACGCCTCCTTATGAGATATGAGTGTCAGACCTTCAATCGAGGGTGATTCGAGTGGGAGTTGTGTTCAGCCAGTCGCGTTCTACGGCTCCTACTTCTCTATGAGGGCCGAGTAATGAGATTGGATGTGGATGGAAATTGTACACCTAGCTCCATGGTTCAAACCCACGATCTTTGATGTAACGATTCACCTGCTCTCATTTCCGCGAATTTCAACACCTATTCCGAGGACGTCCACCGACGCTGGATTGCCTCAGATTACGACTGTCGTCCATCCTATGCAGTCTCACACTAACCGCGACCCACAGAACTTGCGCAGTTCAACGTCAGCTTCAGTTCCCTTCTAGACCGCCACGTCTGAGTCCTACGTAAAAAACATGTTTGCCACTTCAATTTTGCACGCCAACTGTCTCTGGAGAAAGTGTGGGAGAAGGGGAAGGGAAGTCCAGTCGCACTCTTGGCGAACTTGCTGACACATCGTGAATCAAACACATTTCATTACACGTTGTGAACGTGCATCTGGTATTCGATAAGCTAACATACAACAATGTTTTAGTAGTCGCTTTGACTCGACGAGCAATCTCGGGATAACCTGGACGCATGTACATCCACTATGCATAAATACCTGCGCTTTGAGCTTACTCAGCCCTGAGCTCGACCGTTCAAGATGAAAGCGGGTACCATCAACCAGAATCGTCCTCAACTAAACGAATCCCACCAACGCTCACGTACTCGTTATCCGGCCCATGACTCCCCATGACCCAAAGCTCGATTGAGCGGACTTCGTATGAGCCTGCGTCTATACGGAGAGGTTGGGATTTAGGACGGGAATTGGGCTTTTGTTGGACAGTCGATTCAGTTGAAGCTGAATCCGAAGCTATCGAGGTGGAGGCCAGATTTGTTGCTGCAGTCGATGACGACGATTGTCCTTCCGCTCGACCTTCGTTTGCTGACAGAGCTGGTACTGATGGGAGCTCGATTCTGAGAGGACCTGGATGCCATCGATAGTCGTTTGCAAATCTGATAACCCCAAAGAGTAGAAGCGGAGGTTGAACTCACCTCCCCCACCATCCCCCGTTACCTTTGTGAGAATATCTTTGAATGAAAAGGGTACAGAGTTGAACTTTGGACGCGGTTTGCGGTGGGAGGTGTTGAGGATGGTGCAGTGGAGCTGTAAGCGTGAGAGTGAGTGAATGAACGAGAGCGGAGATGGACGGTGAGCAACCGAGGGGGGGAACGTACCTTCAAAGGTCTCTTTTCAACGATATACGCCGCCTTCTTGAATTCTTGGTGCACGAGGTCTGTAGGGATCGTGCGAAAGGGGGATGTGCGAGTGGGGTCGGTTTGAAGACGAACGAACAAAAGCGAATATGGTACTTACCAGCTACCTCCCACAAGATCCTCAACTCTTGCAAATATTTACTATCGATCTCATCCTCGATTGACCTCCGATCTACTCTACCCCTGCGACCGTTATGTTGGATGTTCGACATATCAGGCCCCAAAAATAAAACGCTCGAACTCGTCGTGCCNGGGGGGGAATACGTCCAGCTGGTTCAGGGGAATGTGGACGCCTTTCCTTGAGGGATAGGAGGAATGAGAAGAGGACGAGCTCGAAAGGATGGACGTGATACGAGGCTTGAGCGAGTTGAGTAACTCGAGGGCCGACGACACGGTTTGTTTCGTCGTGGTCGCAGAAGGTTCGGTGGCGGTTTCGGGCCCTGGAGGAACAGGATTCGAACTTGACGCAGTAGCTGCCGAGTCCACTTCATCCTCTAAAGTCATCACGCCCAACGTCAGGTGCAGCCTCCTCGGATCGATCACGATAGTCTTATCGAGCCCGTCAATCGGTGGGTTGGAGGTTAAAAGGGATGATTGGAAGGAAGAGACGAGGTTGCGGAGAGGTTCATGATTGTTCTGTTGTTATCGTTCACGGTGTGTCGTAAGCAATTAAGGAATGGCTGACTTACGAGAGGGAGCGATAGAACTGGGCATAAATGAGTCGTGAAGTATCGGGGCGCAGAGATAGAGACGTACAATGTGTAGGCCTCGGGGCGGATCCACCTCTCCCACCTCCGTTACCACCTCTACCACCTCTCCCGCCTCTACCTCGACCTCTAATACCATGATTACCTCGAGATCCCGCGCTCCCACCTGTGTCGGGAGATTCGGAGGGGTCGGAGGACAGACCGCCACCTCCGCGTCCTCGTCCTCTCCGGAACCCTCCACGATTGGGTCTGTCCCCTCCTCTAGTACCGCCTCCGCGTCCCCCGCTTGTTGATTCTCTGTTGGCATTCCCTGACGAGGACTGGGCGTTCGGTGGATTCGGATTCGACATGATTGAACGGGAACGGGCCGAGTTGCTGTGTGGTAGGAAGGATGAGCTGATGAATGTCGATGATTATCATGAACGGTAGAGGTCAGCCATTCTCTGCACAACGTTGAATATTCTTGGTGCGTACCGTGTGCTTGGCAAAGAGGTTCCTCTGACGCGCTGCACCAGGATCATACACCTGTCGCCTTAGGAAGAAAGCTCTTCAGAGTCCAGTGGGAGGCTGTTGGGTAAAGATCTCGACGAAAGTTCTCATTCGAAATCGGTGGTGATTGGATCGATTCTCTGGAACGAGATCGACCTTCTCGAGGGATTATCAAAATGAAGATGGAAACGGTAGCTGGGAACGNCGCTCAAAGTCNAACGNTTGCGTAACGCAACCTGTCGATTCGTCTGGAAACAACGAAATTTCTGGGACTGAGCTACAAAGTGAGGTGAAGGTCGCTGCCAAGAGGTGGACTTTAAGCGCAGACCGCCCGGTGTGGGGAAGGTCTCGGTGATGACGGTGCGCTTGCCGACTCGGTCGAGCTCCGGAGACGATGATATGGGCCCGGAGGTGCGATTCCTTGGATCTATTCTCGAGACGACGAGTATTGGCTGAATCTCCTGGGCGGCCTTTCCTTTGTCCCTTGATACGAATCCTCCGTCGCGAGAAAGCAAAGTATCATACGATCAGCAATGTACCTCGGAGGCTGTGCACATTCTCCGTTCGGCTTGGGCTGGCCGTTGTTTTCAGGCACCGAAATGAGGCAGAGGGGCAACGTGACTGGGCTCATCATCGTGGGTTCGCCGTTGCCGTCGTCGACTCTCTTCTGCTCTCTCATCACCCCCGTCCTCCAAGTTTCTCGAACCTAGCCTTGGACTGGGACTCTCTCGCTGCCTAGAGCTCGAGCTACGCACCCACATATGATACCACTCTAACGACAGGGACGACGAAAAGGATTAGAGGGCGCCAAGCCAACGGAAGGGTCGCTCTCGGACCCTGGATCATCACTAACCCCACACCCGTGTTTTCTTGCCCACGCAGGCTTTTGCATTCTTGTTCGACGCTGTCGGGGGCGGGGACTCTCTTCCTTGACCCCTCCCTCCATCCCGACTTTCCCTCTTTCTTTCGTTTTCGTTTGTTCGCTCGTTCTTTTCTTCCGTTTGCTCTCTCTCGACTACCCTCTTTCCCCGCCAAAAACCTCAGGACTCACTTGCCAACCGGATCCCCCCACACGCAAGAGACGAGCGCTGGCCATTTTCGCTTTCAACTCTCCATTTCGCACCTTCATTCCGCACGACACCAACCTCGACACTCATTCATTTCTCAAACATTGACATGTCGCCAACCGCCTCACATTCATATTCAAGCCCTCCCCATTCATCAACATCGCGATGGAAAGGCAAGGGAAGGGCCGACGTCGAGCCGAGGGCGCCAGTGTCCGAGGGGAGTGGAGGGAACGATGGCGTCGTGCTGCCGATGCAGATGGTTGGAGATGGGATCTATAATGTGTGAGTGTCTCCTCGTTCTCCGTCTCCCCNTCCCCCCCNTTCATATTCGGCCCATACTCATGCACTTTTTTGCAGCGCCTATGTCCTCCAGGTCGCAGTCGGACGCTCGAATCAACGTACGTTCTCATTGCAGGTGGACACCGGTTCATCCGACCTCGTACGTCGTTCAATCCCTTGCCATATTCCTTCTCACTCATCCGCTCCTGCAGTGGATCGCCGCCTCCTCATGCACCACCACCTCCTGCTCGCGCTCCGGAAATATATACAACCCTTCATCAAGCGGGGCCAACCTTACCGGCGTCGATTTCTCGATCGATTATTTGCAAGGACATGTCAGTGGCCCTGTATATTGGGATAGGGTCGTTATTGGCGGTTATTCGATTGAGAATCAAGCGTTAGGTGAGCGTTTTGAGGTCGCTCTTCGCCTTTGTTCCCTCCTTCAACCCGCCTCTCATCGCTAACTCTCTACTTCGTTCCTCCAGCCGCCGGTACCCAAGTCGACAACGAGCCCCTCTCGCGAGACTTCCACGGTCTCCTTGGCCTCGCCCTTCCACTCAACAGCGTCATTGCACAAAACCTACCAGCCGGAACTACGAACGACCCTGATGGAGCGGCGTGGGCGAGTAATTTGTTTAGTATTACTCCAGTGGACAATGCGCCCTTGTTGAGGTTTATCGGTGAGTCACTTCATTCGTCGGTTTTGACGGAGTCGCCACTAACATATCCTCACGTAGGCATGACACTCGAACGACCAGGCTTCAACGGACGCATACCCTCAGTCATGACAATCGGCCGTCACCCGTCCTTCATCACCTCCTCCAGCCAATCAGTTACACCCTCTACCATCGGCACCTCTACGTCAGACTCATCCGGAGACGGACGCAATCTCGAAGCCGATGTCGAGTACGATACCCTCCTCGCCGAGCGGACGGGCACGTTATTCTGGAAGACCAGTGTCAGAGAAGTCGTCGTGTACGGGGCCAATGGGGAGAGGTTGGATGTTGAGCTCGGGAGAGGGGTTATGGGTGGTGGTGAGTGCATTCTTTGTCTTCGATTTTCGATCTCGGTTGAGGGCCGCAGTTTCGCTGTGCTTGGTCAAACCGTTCTCATCTTCGTTCGTTCTGTCTCATTGTTTTCGAGAGCGAGCCGTTCGGCCGACTCTCCCTCGTTCTTACCGCTTTATTAGATCCCTCCCTATCCCTCCCTTTGCTCTTCAGCCCACTGACTGGACCGTTTATAGTGTTCCCAAGCGCCGTCCTGGATACCGGTGTACCCCGCATACTCGCCACCAGCCGGATTGCGAATGCAATTTATGGAGCGGTGGGTGTGACTCCTGCGGAGGACGGAATGTGTGAGTCCATTACTTTGTTCGACACTACAGTCCCCTTCCTCTCCCATGTAAATCTCCTCGCCGTACTCACAGGGTTTCCGCTCGTTCATAGACTACGTCCCCTGCTCGACCCCTCTCAACTTGACAATTAAACTCGACAACCGAAAACCAATATCCATACACCCACTCGACCTCACCGCCGAGCCGCAAGGAGAGCCGCAAGCCTCGTTCTGTATCGGCCTCATCCAATCTGCCGACTCGGCTTTGGGTAAGTGACGTCTACCTCCCATTTCGAACAATGCATTAAACGTCGGTTCCGCAGGGCGACCAAACTCGATTGGCGATATGATTCTAGGAGTTCCGTTCTTGAGAAACGTCTATAGCGTGATGGCGTACCAAGACGTCGGAGCAGGCGGGAGCTTCGAGCGCATGCCACCCTTTCCCTCAGGCGACGAAACCACCACTTCCACCGACGAAGCGCCCTCGACAACGACGACAACTAATACAACGGTGACAACGACCACGACTACGTCAAGTGCGACGACCTCGACGATCGCTTCGTCTGTTATCACACCTCGACTCGGTCTGCTGGGCATCACCGATCCTTCTACCGCCTTGGAAGAATTTCGCCAAGTCCGAGTCCTACGACAGCCAATCTCCACAAACTCGACGAACGGAACGAATCGCAACCCTACCGCTGCTGATTCAGACGGCTCAGGGAAGAGGCTCAGCGTAGGCATCATCGTCCTCATCGCCCTCGCTGGATTCGTGCTCGTAGCATTTATCGTATTCGGAGCGCGGTGGTGGATGATCAGAAGGCGGTATAAGAAGAATGAACTGAGTGGGAAGACGTCGAATAACCCCTCGGAAATCTTCAATGATACTGCAGGGGGTAGTGGGTCAAATACGCCGAGGGGACTTGGGTTTGGGTATGGTGGTGGTGCGTCGTTGAGTACGGAAGATACCACCGCGACTGGGAGAGAGAAGTGGATGCAATTGGATACGCTGGGTATGGGCGGGGGTGGATATGCTATCGCTGCCGCAGTGTCGAAGGAGCAGAGTCGGCAGAGTCGGATCGAGAGGGAGAAGGTGCTGGCTAGTGAGGAACCTCGGGATGACACGTCGAAGGGGAGGCTTTCAGATGACGCCGACAACGACGAAAACGCAAAGACCCTGGCGAATTCAAAATCAACTTCGACGTTCCGCTCTGAAAGCGGGAGTGTTGGTGAACAATATATCCGACATTCGCGTATCTCGTGGCCCCCCAACAAGACCGATCATCTCCGTCAGGGCAGTGATAGTACGGTGGGGAGTAGTGGTAGCAGTCGCGCTAGGAAGGATACGAGCGGTGCCGGTCTCGACAGGGCTAGGATGGATAGTTTCGTTCTGCCTCTTGTCGAAGGGTCAACGACGACTCTGCAGCAGCCAGAAAGACGGTACCCTCAGCCATTGGATCTTCAGGACAAGGACGCAACCCAGGCCCCACCAGGACTGGGTAGCGGCTTGACGGGCGTGGCCCCTGCCCCCCGAAATGACGATGTCGATCGACGGCAATGGGATTCAACTTTCGACGACGCACCTAGTCAACCCCAGTCCTTGGATGAATACGCTGCTTACGCTTCACCTCTATCAAGTCGTCAACGTCGGAGTCGGAGTAGAAGTCAACCAAGGAAGTCCCAGGTGGATAGCATGGGGTTGTTTTCGCCGTTGCCTAGTAGCACGCTCGGTGATTTTGGCGATCAACAGGAAGGAGTCGGGGGGAGTCGGTCGAGGAAGAACAAGATTAGCGTGGATGGAGTAGAGTTTGTTGGGAGTGTTGGATACCATCCTCATCATCGAAAGGGGACGTTGTCGGGTGCGAATGGGTGGGGTGAGGAGAGTGGGACTATTGGACAGGCGCTTTGATGTTTTCCTCTTAATTCGTCATTTCTACTCGTGACATTCTCTTATTATCGCAGTCTTTCTTTACTTGCTTTTGGACATGGAGCGATGGTCTCCCGCATGCTTATTTCACTATCTTTCCCGTCATTTTGATTTAGCTCGCTTGGACTCTATGTACAATTATGCATCGAAAGTTAGTATCCCGCATCTCTAGTTGAAATTCCCCATTAGTTAGCATTTGCGCCAAAACAAAACCTTGCTTTGCTGTGTACATTAGTTAACGTCTGAAAACCCCTTCTTGACGTGATTGGGGGCGGCTAAGGGCTGACACAGTTTTTCCCGCTCGGCCGGCTCCTTGGTAATTACGACTCTTGATGTTGCGACGAGAACAGCTACAAACACTTGGCCATGATAAGGTCAGTGTGAACGTTGTGCACTCGAAAAAATGCTCACTTTATCATGGGAGCAGCTGAGGGAACAGCTCCGAGAGGGTCTGTTCCTGGGGTAGCCAAATGCACGGGCAAATGGTCAAAAAGGATCTTCCAGCTTTCCTCGCTAAACCCAGACCGCGTCGAGGTCAAGCTTTACTACGTTAACCAGCACCCCGTCTTGGAAGAATGCCGCGGCGGGGAGGCAAGCTGCCCAGAAATATATCACAACGCTCGACACATGCACATAGTAGCTATCATCAACGTTTGCGATTGTTGTATCGATGACATTTTGTCGAGGGAAAAGCCGGCTGAAGAAGGATCCCCATTCAGGAGCATATTTTCCTTCCGACTGCCTTCCTATCAGCACACCGTCACTTTCCTCACCTCGACACGACTCTTCACCCTCACTGAGAGTCTTAGAAGGGCTAGAATCCACACACCTCCGACAACAATGAAATCATAGCTTCGCTTAGTTGGTACGTCGCTTACAGACTAGTACGCTCGCCCACAAGCAATCTGTACGTGAAAGGCAACAAAAAATGAGAGACTTTAAACTGGGTTAGGGTTAGGGTTAGGGTTAGGGTTAGGGTTAGGGTTAGGGTTAGGGTTAGGGTTAGGGTTAGGGTTAGGGTTAGGGTTAGGGTTAGGGTAGGGT
>JANBPK010001599.1:0-25667 GCA_027579435.1 Candolleomyces eurysporus
TTCGATGATGAACACTTTTGTTCGTTATCTTGAAAACTGGTGGTATGCTGATGGGTATGACCGCATTGACGGCATCAGTCCAATGGTCGAACGGTTCCTGTTGGCTGCCAAGGAGGAAGAACTGGGCTTGGAGGAGGCCGCCGGCTGTCTCTTCTCCGTCTTCTGGGATGCCGTCGTGAACGTTTCATCAACATCTTTCTGGCTCATGGCTCAAGTCCTGGAGGATGATTCCACCTCAAGGGCGATTACGAGCGAGGCTCGTTCCCGGTCGGACTACTCCAAGGCGAGAATCCTTGACTCGGCTGTGCATGAAACATTGCGGTGGGCTCCCCTCCCTCAGCCTGTCCGCCACACGGCAGCCGACATGGCCATTGACGTCGACGGAAAGCGGTATATCATTCATTCTGGCACTCAAATTATTGCCGACATGTCAGACTTTCATTTCGACGAGGATTTGTATGCCGAAGCTCAGAGCTTCAACGCTCGGCGGTTTATGGACGATTCCCTTCCTTTGCCCCGACCGTTTGGCGAGGGAAAACATATGGTACGTTCTCCCATGCGGTATCATTCTGCAACAAGTACTAACATGCGGTGTTCTACCCCATTACAGTGCAAGGGAATGCATCTGGCCAAGCTCCAAATCAAATCTTTCATCAGCACCTCGTTCAGAGTCTTCGATTTCAAGGTGAAGCATGGAAAAACCGGAGCTACACATACAGGAACCAGTAGAACACTGTCCGATATTTCTAGTCCTTCTCACGATCTCTTGATTGAAGTAAAGTGGTACCAAAAATGATACTTGTTTCGCCGTAAATATACCCGATCCGATTTTTTCTTCCGGACAACCCCAATCTGTAAATCTACATTTTCCGCCGAGGGCTCCCATTCATTGAGCGGAGGGAAAGTGGTTTACGTTTGAATGAAATGGACGTTAACAGGTGGGCTACCTTGGGTCGGGGCTCCAATGCCGTTACTCATATCCTAACGATCTTCAAAGAAGCTCGGTATACTAGGGTAGCTCATGATTGACGACGAAAGAACGGAATTCCTTCTGCCGAGGGCGATCAGGGTTGGGAGCGCGCGAGTACGGTGATCATCACGGTGAGATCAGAGGAAGTGCCATCGCGAAACGCCTTCAGCTTGTAACACGCCTCATCGGCCGTCTCGGCTTGCGCTGCACAATTTAATCCACGTAAGATGGACAGGGCGCTCCACCGTTTTGGTCCAACATGGGCCATGACGTTTTTCTGGCCCTTCTGGCCCAGATCTAAGTTACTTGATCCTGTACAGTCTATCATATCCCAGAAGGGAGTAGACCTCGACCTTCTAATTCCCATGCTTGCTCTGCTTTTGAGGTGAAACCTCAGTATTACACCGTTCGACGGCTCTCGATAAGTGCGATAGCTACTATCAGCTACTATCAGGCGGGATACAATGCGATTCAACGTGCACGAGATTTGATTGAAGCTCCTGCGCATCAGAAAACACCCAGCTCGTTCTTATGATCATCATGAAAGAGAACAAATCAGATATCTTTCTCGAAATGGCCTTTCAAAGAGCTGAAGGGCATGTGTTGTATCTCAGTCCATTCAGTAAGAGGCAACCGAACCTCACGGCGAAGGACTGTAAGACATCAAAGTCTGCCAGCATCGAAATGGTGCCTCGTGAGCCAAAATTACCAATATCTGCCTTGCCAGAAGCAGATAGCAACCAGCGCCCGCTCCGTCGCAAAGTTCCGTTTGGGAGCTTTGTTCACCGTCTGATTATCACCACGGCTTTGCAAAGGCACTTATAGACTCCCGAATGTAACCGGATGGTACTATGTGTTCGGGAAAAANGCTTTTTTGGGATAACATCACCGCCATGCTAACTGATACATATATTTAAGCGAAACTGAGTGACAGGAAATTCTCAGAGCTCCCTCCTCCCCCTCCTTCCAAAAGGCAGAGATGGCTGCCCTCTTGCGCGATACAGTTTCCTTCTCCAAGCAGTTCAACGATACTTTCCCAACCATCGTTTTCTCTCTTGCCCTTTGCACCTTCCCCGCAGCCATCTCATACCTTTTTCTCGCCCACTACGGCAATGCCCATAAATCACAGAAGCCCAGTGCGCTTCCTGTCCCTGCCGTGGAATCTTGGATACCCTGGATTGGCAAGAGTGTGCAGCTCATGCGTGACCCTCTCACCTTCATCGTCGAGTCAAGGTTAGTAATCGCTATTAAAAGAACGTTTCTTCATCGGAGTTTCTCATGCATGTGTTTCAGGAGAAAATATGGACCTTTGTTCGAGATGACCACATGGGGCTCTAAGCTCATTGTTGCTACTGATCCCGGCATGCTGATGTCGCTGGAGCATCAATGCAAGGACTTGAACCCATCGACGTCTCGTGTCGATGCGTTCAGAGCCTTGACCGGTATTCACGACTCCGAACGGATGACCGAGGTCATGGGTACCCGTATCATGCCCGTCTCCTCCAAGATCCTTTCGCCTTCCGGAACGTTGAAGTCTGGGCTCATGGAGACTTTCAATGAGCGGCTCATGCATAACTTCGATGCCTTGACTGCTGAATTGAAGGCGAACGGCCCCAAGACCATGCGACTTTCCGAGTTCATTTCCTACCATCTTTTCTGCGCTTCCACCAACTCTCTGTTTGGTCCCACGTTCCCTTTCGACTCCTACCCACACTATGCGATCATTTCCTCCAGTATTCAGATTCTCCACTCTCCCATGGCCAACTGGCCCTTCGTCGCACGCAAGGCCCGCCGTGCTCGCCAGGGTATGATCGACGCTCTTATCAAGTACACCGAGGACTGGTGGCATAACGGCGGTCAGATCGAAGGCGTTAGCCAACTCGTCGGCCAATCCCTTATCATCATGAAAGAAGAGAACCTTTCCATCGAAGAAGCCGCCGGCAGTCTCTTAATTAGTCTCTGGGGCGCCTTGTTCAACGTATCGGCCATGACCTACTGGCTCACTGCTCAACTCCTGGTCGACGAGAAGATCTACACCAACCTCCGAGAGGAAGCGGTCGACAAGCACTATATGGAGGCCCCGCTTCTCGAGTCCGCTGCCCTCGAAACCCTTCGCACTGGATCAGTCCCACCTCCAACACGTTCCGTCGACGCCGACGCCGAAATTGTCGTTGATGGCAAGCGTTACTTCTTCCAAAAGGGCTCGCGGATCATCTCGGAAATGTCGGGATATCACTATAATCCCGACGTATACGCGGACCCGCACTCTTTCAAGCTTGAGCGATTCTTTGACGAATCTCTTCCTCGGCCCAAGCCGTTCGGTGAAGGTCATCACTTCGTAAGTTGTGTTTAACTGCGCCACATCATTCTCTTTCTGATCATTTCTGATCTCTAGTGCCGAGGAATGCACCTCGCCAAGCTGGAAATCAAGTCTTTCATCTCCCACGCTCTGAAGCACTTCAATCTCAGAGTCGTTGGATCGAAGGAGCTTCCCAAGCTGAAACGCGCCGGACTAATTCCAGACGTTTTGGGATCCGATAACATCACTCTCGAAGTAAGCCTTCGCGACTAGGATCGCGCGGAGGCAGGGTAGGAAATGGACCTTGATAACTTATTGTTGTATACCTTTCGCTTCGTTCTTCCGGCGAAATCGCCATTCCATTCCTTTGGTCTCGATAACTTATTATTCCCGTGTATCAATAGATGTAGATGTATCGATCACTTTTTGGATTTCTCGACCGAGTCAATATTGTAACTTACGTTTGTGCACTTGAATCAACGGCATAGGTACATATATGTGAGCGCTTTTTGGAACTGATTTTTCTCGATCCGGCGACAGAATCAGATGCGGAGATTGAGTGCAGTAATGTCTGAAACAGGCGTGCGATGTGATGCCTTTCACCGATATTTCTACATGGGTCCTCGATGTGCTTGTAATCGTAATCATGTTCTGATTCTCGATTGTGGTCAACGTGGCGTAGAAAACGTTGTTGGAAAATTCCGAATTCAGACTGTCGAGTGTCGACCTCAGTTGAGAAGAAAGGACACCCTGAGATACCATCAAGGACCCAAAAGAAGCGGACTTGGACCAAGAATTACGGTGCGTGGTACGGTGCGTGGTACGGTGCATAGCGGTGCTTAACGCATATAAGCTATACTTTATTCTCATGAAGACGGACGTCGATCTAGATTGAGTTTTTCTTATTGCCTTCATGCTGGTTAAACGTTACCTCACGAGGACGACCACCAAGTCCCACCAGATGGCAACGTCTACGCTTACACACTACATTTATTGACAGAAACAGCAACTTGAGAATGCACTTTCATATTCAAAGCTACAGCCTTGGTAAACCATCACAGCTTGATATTGCGGGGCTTACCGACACTATCAATCAGAGATGCTACTTACACCCTCCGGCGTCAAGATGTTGACGCCGCCACTTCGTTCACTCGAGTCGACTTCTTCAATCATGCACACGTGTTTACAGATGGATAGTAAGCCATATGCACAACCACACGGCAGAAGGCTTAGGTTTGCGATTCACCTCGCCTCATCGAAGCACCGAAGCAGGCATTCATCCAATATTCACGGCTGATCGCGATCTTGAACGCCTAGATCGCTTAAATGAAGCGCCTACTAACCCTTAGGGTGTACCACAGCAGTGTCTCGGAGAAAACACGTCCACAAATGTCTTATCATTTAGTGGAATGCATTGTACCCCAATTTTCTCATTACGAACCAAATAGAATTGAACATCGCAATCTTATCGTCTAGCGGTATCTGTACCTGGGAAGAAGGACTCGATCACGAAAGAGGTAATAGAATGGCCTGCTTGCCCGCAAGTATGGTGTTCGAAAACGGTATGGTTATCTCACCAAGCCTATATAATTGATAGATCCATAATCAGACAAGAAACAGACGAGGCTTCGAAAGCGCCCAGATTCTGTCAAGTCCCCAAGGCGCCCGCTACACTCCGAAAGTAAACATTAACGCTGTAAGTACTACGTTCTCGGAAATTGACTATGCTAGGTCCATTCGAGCATGTAGCCTTTACGTTCCCGGCTCTTAGCCGGTCTATGCATACATACCCCTCATCCGCGACATCTCTAAAACACTTAGATAGAACGTTTGAATATAGAACTAGTCACTCATCCGCTCAAGACTTTCCTGGCAGTGCATATCCAAGTAAACTTGGCCTATGGAGATATAGGTTGCCGGCTGGCACATACGCCCGAGTGTATAAATCGGGCGTATAAATTTGGTGTAATTGGGGTACACGGTGGGGTCTACCCGGGTCTGCATGGGGTGGGTCTCTCCAAGAGAAGACGGCTGCCGACACAGCTCTAAGGATACTTAGCTGAACTTCTTTGAGATGTGATGAGGAAAGACGGTGCTCACGAGGCTATACGCATGAGAAATCGCGGACCATTTAGAGGTGGATTGTAGCAGGAGAGTACCAGAACGATCCGCTGTGCAACTCGAGATGCGCCGAGCCTGACTGAGTGGAGTCTCTTGAAGTTTGAGCACAAGCCGTGTCCGGCCATGCCTCGGGGAAAGACGCCCGCCGGTCTTCCAATCCCACATAGACTGCGCAGGCTGTCAAACTGCTGAGACCCTCACAGCTTGAGCCGTAAGCTTGAAAATTGCAAGGCCTAGCATATTACGATCTTGCGTCCAAGTACGAGTAAATGGGAGTAATTTCTGAGGCAGTGGCGAAAGAGCGACCGCGACACGGTTCGTTCGACTCTGACACAATCCTAAAAGACGTAAAGCTCGAAGCTCGACGCACGCAATTTCTGGCAAATTTCCGATCTATGCGTGCTGCGGCGAAGAGCAGGTGAACGCTTGACCGCTCCCTGTGGGTCTACGATCCGAGAGTAAATGAGCACTCGAGCACATCAGCGTAACAATTGGAGTCGAAGCGACCTTGGCTGCTTTGGGAGCTCCCGGCAAATTGGGGTGTTTGTTACTAGTTAGACTCCATGCCGATCGGCGGACAGGCAGGCGGGAAGACGGAAATAGAGACTATGTCAGGTCGTTGGAGTAGTCCTAGATCCGCCGGCCACAGACGATCATCATCATGGTACTCGCGTAGTAGAAGGTCCATGGGGACTCAGTGAACATCATCGAGACCCGCCCCACGGTCAACGCGGCCAGTGGGACGCGTCACAAGCAAGTACGGGGTCAAGTCACTAGCATTCCGACCCACATCGTCGGGCTGTATCCAGCACGTATGTAAGATAGAAAAGAAATCCCAGGGTTGTTTCGCTCTTTTTTNCGTTGTCTTGCAAATCAGACTCCGTCATCGACGTGTTCGTCGGGCAGACGACAGACAGACATCATCAGAGTCGGATGGTCGTCGCTTGCTGCCCTCGTCATCCCTCTCGGCCATGGAATTGGTTCCGGTTCCTGACCGAGATGACGCTGCTTTCTACACTCCGCGGAGAAAAAACGAAAAACAATCAAGTGTCAGCGATCCAAAGATGGAAGGGATTCTGACAGTTGGCACTTCGAGAGCTCAAGCGCTCACCGGGCTCGCCGTTAACACTGTTCCCATTTAGGATAACGATGATCTCCCTGTTTCACCTAGCAGCCACATCCATCCCACATGTATGTAGTAAGTCGGTAAATACCTGCCTTCGCCACACGCCTCCTGTCATTCTGCCAGTGTCATGACCCGGTAGCCGTGATGCTGGTCGACGACCGGGAACCATGTGAGTAAGTGGGTGATTAATTTGTAAAGCGAGCTCATGAATTAGGTGGAAAAGGTGTGTACGGAATTGCATTGCACCTACCAATGGGTCTACGGGAGTTTGGAAGTTCGAGGTTGTCGGGGGGNTTTCAAGATGACAATGATATTATTCCCTATACTACTGATGGTTCATAATATTGGGATCATCAAGCGGATCTGTAGGTAAATCCGGTGTCTTCAACGAATGGGAAATTCTACATGCTTACATTCGAATGAAGATGACGGGATCTTGGGCATGGACCTGTACTCTGTGGTCTAGCGGTAATGGAACGAAGTCAAGCTGTAGAATTGAGAGACGTAATCGGTAAAGGCATGAAATCCGACATGATGCCCCGGATCAGCGGAGGCGTCCAAGGATTAGGCTGATTGTGACGGAAATTAATTGTATTAAAACGATGCGAGTTTGACAGTTGGACGAGGTGCAGTGTGAGAACAAGAAATCGAGGGATATCAGAGGATATATACAAACAAAACAGCGAAAGCCGGTGAGCTTTAGGTGAGTCGAATACGGTCCATATTATGCGTGCAATTTTCTTAGTCGTCTCCAATCTTAGGCGCGAGGTAGTATCGAATGTGACCTTGGCCGAACTCATAAGCGACCTAGGAGCACGTCAGAAGAAGCTCAATGCGACGGCGGAGAAAAGGGCTTACCAACAGAGGAACATCGTTGCTCATCATGAGCTGCACCTTTGGTGAAAGGGTGGAACTCTTCGAGAAGTTGACAAGATATTTGAGGGAGAAGGTAAGCGAGACGTGTTGGTTCATTTCAATGACGACTCCTGAAGGTTCGTCATCGTCATCCTTCTTTTTCGATGTCTTCGCTTTCTTGCTTGGCTTCGCAGCGCCGTTTGCCTAGACAGAGTGGCAGTAAGCAACAGGATGCGCGACACGAAATGACTAACACTGACCTTCTTCTTCCTCTTCTTGCTGCTGCCTTCCTCATCCTCATCCTCCTCGTCCTGCTCCTCCTCTCCGTCATCGTCAGCCTTGGGAGCTTCTTCAGCGTCCATCTCCATATCGTCATCGTCCTTCTCCTTCTTGACCTTGGTCTTGGATTTTGATGGCTTCTCGCCCTCGTCGTCTTCGTCCTCGTCATCTTCCTTCTTGGCCACGATACGTCCTCCAGTGATGGCACCTTCTGAGTGCTTGAGGAGAACATTGCCGTTTGCTGCTTCACCCTCGCTCGCAAATCGCACACCCTCTTTGCTGACCTCGATCCGCACACTCTCGCCGAGGAGGGACAGGTCCTTCACGATCCGCGCAAACTCGTTTGCGGGCATGGTGACGCGTGCATCGTACTCTGTCTCTGGGATACCGAGCTGGTCAGCGTCAATATCCATGAGCTTCATCTCGTATTCCGCGATGCGATCCGAGTCTGCCGCAAAAGAAATTTGAAAGAAAGGTCAGAACGCGAAAGATACAGTCATGAAAGGACGCGTACTCTTTGCCTCGTACACCAGATTCAGGATATCGGCCTCGTCTGCAGCCTTGAGCGTGCAGATATCATCGTCTTTTGCGCATTTGAGGACTTTCGTGAGTGAGCCAAGGTTGACGCCCAGTGGCATCGGGCGGTCACAGCGATACCGTTTGAAGCCCGCAGCCTGGATAAGCACTGACACGAGTGCGACGTGCGAGTTGTCCATCGCCTGAAGGTTGATGCCCTCCTCATTGCATTCAAAGTTCGCGTCTGTCACAAGCTCCTTGATAGCTACGTCGCCGCCATCGTCGTCAGTCAGGCTCTGCACGCTGTTGTCGAGAGATTCACTGACCATCGAGGAGTTTCTTGAGGAGAACGGCTTCCTGGAGCTTAGCTTCAAGCATTTTGAGTGAAAAAGCCTTGGAAAAAAGGACGCGTCGTGGTGGAGGTGGAAGACAGGGAAAAGACGCGAAACGCGTTCAATGCAGGACACGGTTGTCACGCCCTTGTCACGTCACGATCCTGTCACGCACTCAGGCGCCGTCACGTGCTGGTGTTTGTTTTGATGGAGTTTGGGCCATGCAATGTCGCGAACGGCAACCAACTTTCTCCTGAACGACGACCCAGTTCCTATTCCTTCGTTTTATACTTTCGCCATGAGCAGGCCTTCTAATGAACCCGTCCAAAGCTCGCGGGCTGAGCAGCGGAAGCTCAAGCTCCAGGAGATTGAGCGTGAGCAGCAGGCCGAGGAAATGGAGGCACTGAAGATCACCGAGGTACGCCATTCCGTTGCCATGCTAATTTAACATTTAATTCACAAGGGGAACAGGAGCAGCTTCGACTTCTCAAAGCACCCTTTTTATCTGTCAAGTTTGAGTTCAGCGACCTTGACGGTCTGCACTGGACCAAATCCTCGCTGTACTCGCGCCAGGTGAGTCCAGGCATGCCACAGTGGCAAGAGTGTTCGCTCATAGACCGGTAACAGCATCGCTCTCCAGTGGCGTGGCATAATGACACGTCCTTCACCTCTCCTGCGCCAGCAGTCATTACCAGGGCTGATCTGGCCCGTTTGTCGCCCGAGGAGACTATTCGTCTTCCACGGAAGCAAGCCTATTCGTCTATGCCCAAGTTTGCAGGGACTGCGGCGTCTCTGGGTTTGGCATCCAACTACCGCCAGAAAGAACGGTCGCCTGTCAAGGGACTTTTCCAGGACCTCGATCTCAACACAGCAAGGGAATACACGGTATTGAGCAACTATTCACCTGATATTCCTTACGAGGACGTGACTCAGGATATTGCATACCACAATATGTAAGTACCTGTTATCCGACCCTCGAGTGCCTCGCTCATCTCAGTGCTCTTCTAGCAGCTGTCCTCCATCGCCTTGCCCAACACCCACAAAATCATTCCACTACACACCATCATACTAGACTCATTCGCTTTCGTTCATTCCGCTACCGCTTTCGACAATTATTTAAATCCACGACACTCACGACCTGCATCTTCGTATGTAATCTAGATGTATTTTTATTCGATTATATCTTTTGCGATCACATTAATCGCATCGTACTTGACGGGTTATCTTTACTCCCTACCTTTCGCTCTCTTATCCCTTCCTTCCTTTTTTTTTAGACCGTGCTCGTGCCCCAAGCGTCAAATGGCGTACAGTGACTCGAATAGCCGGCGATTTCCTTACTGTATCTCGTACCAGCCCTCCCGTCACACCCTCCGGTTAATGACTGATTCGCTCCTTCGAATTTCCCTGTGACCGTCTGACTCTCCTCGAACTTCATACAGCGCGTCCGCCAGGTGTGTACCTCTTCCATGTGATAATGGCTATGCATAGTGGGCATTGTTTCGCCATCAGTGATCGTAATCAGTTCTACCTGGGTGACAAGTGGAGGATCATTCAACGTAAAACATACACGAGGCTCAACGGGAACTGAAATAGGACAAGAAACAATGAGCGCTCAACTCTTTGCCTCATGCCATAACACCCCGTCGCAGGTGAGCCCGCGACTTGCTTCTCTTCACCCTCATATATACCTATGGATCAAACCGCTTGCAGGTGTTTCGAGTTGAACAATGTCGACTAGCAATGGCCCGCTGCGACTATCCACCTCTGCATCCCAACAAGCACGAGAATCGGCATGGCTAGTCGGAGCCTTTCTGGCTTCCTCTGCATACGGTGTCGTCCTGGCCCTGTTCGTGCTCAACTTCTATCTCCTCCTACGACGCGTTCGGTCAGACTTTCCTCACTACGGGAGAAAGAGGAACACGGCGGTGATAGTCCTCCTAGTGTTCATCACTGTCGAGTTTTTGTCCGCAACATTGACAATGGTGTCCCATGTGGCGAAGTCGAGATTGGCATTTGTTGTTCATCGGGACGACTATCCTGGGGGTCCGGCGACGTACCAAGAGAAGACTCTTGGCGAACCGATGAGTACGCTGGGGATAGCCTCGACTTTACTCATCAACTGGTCGTCTGATGGACTTTTGGTGAGTCCCTATGTTGCATCCATCCCGTTCTTAGGCTAACCTGGCGTCTCTTCGTAGCTATGGAGGTGTATGGCATTTTACAAGAGTGCATATTTCCGTGGATCAAAGGCGATTTTTGCTGTCCCATGTATTATGTATATATTGTCCATCGGTGAGTAGTACTCCTTCAACGCTCATTTTTTCAAGCTCCCTTACCCGGAACCGCACCTTACCAGGTACTGGCATTACGATTAACGTCCTCCTGGTCCGCCGAGCGACTTCAGCACTCAGCACCCTGATCATCCTCTACGGTTCCCTAGCCGTCGGACTCAACGTCCTCCTCACACTCATGATTATCATTCGCCTGTCACTCCTCCGACGAAAAATCGCTCGAACACTTGGTACCGCCAGAATGTCCCAGTACACGAGTATCATCGCCATGCTCGTCGAATCCGCATCTATCTTCGTCTTCGCCGTGTTACTGTATATCATCCCGCTGGGCTTGCGGAGTGTGGTGGCCGTTGTGCCAATGATTGTGATGAATATGGTGCAAGTTATCAGCTCGTTCATGATCATCTACAGGGTGGCGCAGGGGACGACCAACTTGGATGCACATGATGATATGAGCCGGATTATTGGGCAGGACATCGGGAATGCTGGGGTGGCGTCCAGGGGAAGGGTGTCAGTTATTCGGTTCGCAATACCATCTGGAGTGTCTATCTCCTGTGAAGAGGGTCTGGGATGCGACGTGGTGGAAGGAGAGAAGGCGATCAGGAGGCCAAGGGACGACTCCGATTCTGGTCGGAGGTCATCTGAGGAAGTCATGGAGTCGTGGCAGGAAAAGGACGTGTCGGATATTCGATCAGGGCAGACAAGGCAAAACGCCGCACATTCCCTATAAAAACGTGCATCAAGATAATGGCTATTCCCGACCTTCAGTTGCCTCGCTCATTTAATTGCTTTACAGCACTTGCCTTCCATCATCTTGCCTCGCACCCGCAATATAAATTCCACTGTACTCCATCATACCACCAGACTATTCGCTTTATCTATCTTCCCTTCTAATGCATTCAATTGACGACGCTCACGACCTGTAATTGTAATTTAGATCTTATCTTTATCTTATTATTTCTCTTGCGACTGCACGTTGATTCCTCTTTCTGCCTTTGGACAGACCACATCGCTTGACGCTCGGAACTAACACCAGCTCCTAAAGTCAGACGGCGAGCACTCTCCCCACAAGTCATCGACGATGGCCTCACGGTAGTATGTAGCTTTTGTGACACGACGCTGGGTTTTGTCTCCCGTACGCGCCGCCGATCACCCCTGCACTCGTTTCAATTGCGGGCTTGACATCAGTGATATGTGACCTGGCCCAAGTGAATAACACTATCGCATCATTCAATATAAAACGTGCACGAGGCTCGAGCCTCGACAGGATTAAAATACTCCAAGTACAAGGCGAGCCGTGCTCGGCTCTTTACTCGTCCTGTCACACCTCGATGGTAGGTGAGCCCTTACCTTACTTCTCCTCACCCTCCTTCGTATATAACTATCCTTGAAACCGTCCGTAGGTGCTTCGATTTCAGCTTGAACAATGCCGACCAACCCACTACAACTCTCCCCCTCTGCATCTCAAGAAGCTCGAGAGTCAGGATGGTTAATCGGAGCCTTCCTCTCTTCCTCAGCGTACGGTGTTGTCTTGGCACTGTTCGTACTCAACTTTTACCTCTTGCTCCAACGCGCTCGGTCAAGTTCTCCCAAGCACCGAACGAGGAGAGATTTCTCGGTGATGGTGCTCTTGGCTTTTATCACTGTCGAATTCATATCTGCGACCTTGTCAATGGCGTCGCATGTGGAAAAGTCACGGTTGGCGTTTGTAGTTCATAGAGACGACTATCCTGGTGGTCCGGCAGCATACCAGAATGAAACTCTACATGAACCGATGAGTACGTTGGGACTGGCGCTGTTGTTAGTTATCAATTGGTCGTCTGATGGACTCTTGGTGAGTGCCTCTGGTCATCTGCTTATCCGTTATGTGCTCACGCTGGATTCCTCTCCCAGCTATGGAGATGCTTTGCGTTTTACAAGAGCGCATCATTCCCTGGGTCGAGGCTAATCTTCTTCATCCCATGCATCATGTATATTCTTTCGATCGGTGAGCCATAAAATGAACTCGATTGTTTGAGGCTGCGCTCACTTTGAAGCACTTTACCAGGCTGCGGCATTGCAATTAACGTCTTCTTCCGCCAACAGGCTCCTTTTCTCAACCCTGTCGTCATCGTCTACGGCTCGCTCTCAGTGGGACTCAACGTCCTACTCACGCTGATGATCATTATTCGCCTGGTCATCCTCCGACGATCCATCATGAAAGCTCTCGATGGCACCGAACACTTCGGAAGCCTATCTCAATACACCTCCGTCATTGCCATGCTCGTCGAATCCGCATCCATCTTCGTGGTTGCGGTCCTACTTTTCATCATCCCGTTGGGTTTGCAGAGTGTGGTTGCAATTGCACCGATGATCATGTTGAATATGGTGCAGGTGATTAGTTCATTTATGATTATCTATAGGGTCGCGCAGGGTACGACGAAGCTGGATGCACACGATGATATGAGTAGGGTTTTTGGGCAGGATGCCGAGAATACTGGGGTGGCTTCAAGGGGAAAGGTGTCGGTTATTCGGTTTGCAAGGCCGCCGGGGACACCGACACCGAGGGAGGAGGGCTCTGGGTGTGACGCAGTGGTGGAAGTGGATGAAAAGGGAGCCAAGACACCGAGGGGCTCGGTGTCATATCAGAGGTCTTCTGAAGAGAGAATGGACTCAGAGAGGGAGATACCGAGCCCAGGGCTACCCGCGCCTTGAGCCAGAGATGAAACGAGGGTGAGTGAGATTTAATTTGACCGCGTTCAATCTGTCCTGATACAATGCAAAAAGTTGTGTAAGACTACTTTTGTTTGAACCGGGACCAAGACTCATTACTGGTCAACAGCGCATTATCCTGGGGCTTCCGAGTCTAAGCCCGCCTTATATTTCGCAGACCGCTGGGTCGAAAGGCCCAGCAGTGATTTTCAGGCTCGGGAAATCATCCTTATCCAGGAGGAGCAATAGGCCTAGGAGCCATCCGACCATGAAACTAAATTTTCCAGTTCGAACGGGAACCGTAAAATCATGTTTTTCTATACGATTACTTGGAGCAGTAGAGATTTTAAATGCTAGACAATATTCACGAGAAATCTTGGGTCTGCACCAAGGTGTCTACTGGGGATGATTAGCCCGAACGATATACAGGCTTGGAGTCCGGAATGCCATCTTTATCCAGGGCTGCATGATCCAGTCGTCAACTCAAGAGCAAACACTAAGAAAGAAGCGCTCCAACTTACCGAAACACTTGCAAGCCTCTGTCAATGACTAATATAACCCCGTAGCGACAACCATAGGTGGCATATTCCCCGACCGATCCCAATTCATAACTTCGTAGATGTGCTTGCTAAACGCGTCGGTATAATTGTACAGTGTGTAGCTCACAGAAGCTGGATGGGCTTCATGACAAGATAATGCCACTTGTCCCAAAAGAAGCATTCGTAGACCTCTGGAATGCGTGGTGCACTTGGATCTGAGCTCTTGAGTGCCGCAGCATAGACAAAAGATTGTGTATCAGCTTTGTTAGAGACGCTGGGGTCGTTATGATTGAATTGGACGACATAATCATCGAATTGGACGACACGGGGACCGCTGAAGTCTTGCGCGGCAACGTGAACGGCGGGACGGCATCGCTCAACGATCTCGGCTTGGTATGGGTTGAGAGACTGAATCGACTCGGACATTTCCGCCTGAGAAGAAGTTTGATGAGCACACGGTCAAAGGAAAAACGTGAAGAGTGAGACCGAATGAATGAGTACCACGGGGAACACCAGAGGTTAGTATGCTTTCGCTGGTTTGTCGAATGAGAAAAGTGACAAAGGCGACGCTAATTCGGCGCAGAAACAAGCGCACATAAATAAAGGTAGGTCACAAGTTCTTTCAGTCATTTGGGATGCTCCTTGCACCTGCTGTACTGGGACACTCTGTCCTACGAACTGCGCTCGCTCAAACCACCCCAGTCGATGTTGTCCATGTTACTGAACGTCGCGTAACCCTCATAGGGCAGAAAATTGTATATTAGTGGGTTTACTGACCAGGACGAGGCGATTACGGATAGGTTCTAGCGATTGGAATCTTGGATAGTCTATCGCAGAAAAACCGGTAGAACTGTATCCTAGTTGAAAGGAGGTAGCTTCATGTACGTATTGTGGTAGTAGTATCTACGGAATTGGTCATACAACTAACATCGGGTATTAAAAGATACAGACATACTACGATATGTCCTTTTGACGAGCAAGCATGAACATATTCTCAATCACTGGCCGA
This sequence comes from Candolleomyces eurysporus, assembly GCA_027579435.1. Taxonomy (NCBI): domain Eukaryota; kingdom Fungi; phylum Basidiomycota; class Agaricomycetes; order Agaricales; family Psathyrellaceae; genus Candolleomyces; species Candolleomyces eurysporus. The sequence continues at coordinate 15,029 of JANBPK010001599.1, forward strand.
TCTCCCCACGAGTAAAGCAAAACACGTTGCTCAAGTTCCCCAAAGAGCTCCCTTTGCTCCTCGAGAAGGCACCTCAAAGCCTTGACAACATTGTCGAAAGCGGGTGCACGATGTTCGGAGATCTGTACCATATAAATACCTAGGTCATCTGCGAACTGGGGAACAGGAATGGTATACAGGCGATGGCTGGCGAAATAGTCCGGATGAAGAACATGCAGGAAGAATTTTTCCGCGGAGGATCGAAGGTGCAACAGGGCGTCTTCGACGAGAGTTGCGCAAGCGGAAAACGACATGTCGCGGACGATAAAGTTTTGAGTGGGATGATACAAATCCTGGAGGCACCACCACAAATTAATACTCCATGTATCTTGACCTATTAGATTCTGAACAAAGTAAGCTGTGAGATCAATTTTACGCAGTGCTTTGAGCAGTGGCGATGGGTCATCTTCTTCAGAGGGTCTCCACTTTTGCCAAAGACCTACCCATTCCCGCACCGCAAATTTGAGATGCTCCTCGCAAACCTGACCATCAATAGTTATCGCCAACAATGACTCCAAACACCCCGCAAGCAACCTACTAACACCCTTCTGAACATTGAGCGTCATGTCCGGGAAGATTTGAGGCTCAGCCTCCAAGAATTCAGCAAACGAAGAATGATAAAAGAAGGATGGATTGTTGCAGCTTCCATCATCTTGGTCCGACAAGCGAATCACAGCGTGAAGTGGTCGGAGGGCGTTGATTCCACGGTTAAGAGGTCGCCCGGAGAGGCGATCCAGGACGTTGAAGGCAGGGTGGAGCCCCATTTTGAGCGATAGGTGTCCTCTAGCCGCGAGTATCTCTTCGAGTACCCGTACCATGATGGTCCGATGTGTTCGTGGACATGACCGTAAGACTTGGTGGTAGAGCTCATGAAGCGAGGAGAATGGAGTAGAGTGGGCGAGGTCTGAAGCGGGATTGGACTCGCTGTTCAGAATATCCTCAAGTCGCTGACGTGGATCGTCGTATGGGTCGGCCATATGACGGATAACAGTCGAGGCGTAGAGCATGTGGCCACCTGTTCTCCATACAAAGCGTTGAACAATATCTTCCCCGGGCCACGGCGGCCGACCTTCCAAGGATTCCGCGATTTGAGCTAATTCATCCCTGACGAATTTCTCCACATCCTTCACATGATCTCCAACTTGGTAGAGGTCCAACGTCTCCGTAACGGCTCGAAAGAACCCGGATTCGATGTGTTGCCTGATCCACGGTTCCGGCCTGCTGAGAATGAGGAAGCATAGGGGGAGGTTGTGGGACTGAAGGGAGAAAATGAGATCGAGCACGCGAATCTGAACACCTTCTTGGTCCTCCGCGTACTGCTTTTCGACACGTGACTCCTGGTCCGAATTAATACACTCGTCGACCCCATCGACGATAACCAATCGATGAGGTACATCTTCTAGCTCGCCAAGGGATCGAAACGGGTCGACGATGAGCTTCATGAGCTGAACTTCGAGTGCTTTGTTGAGGACCATCGGATTTTGCTTCACGGCAGCTTCAATGTGAGGGGCGAGTTCAGGGATGGAAATAGCAAGCTGATACGCCAAGGTGATGATGAAGCGTGCAGGACTATTACGTTCTGGGGAAGACCTCCAGAAAAAGAACGTGGCACCGACGGGGTTAAATTCCAGGTCCATCCGGCTTTCTAGTTTCTTCGATATGGTCCCCGCGACAGCAGTCTTGCCGTAGCCTGCAGGAGCATGAACCCACATGACTTTCTTCGTTGGCGGGACCTCGAACCCGTACCAAGCCTCGATCCGGCTTATGACGACCTCGCGAGTACCTTCGTGACACAAAGGCGGTGGGTATCGCTCTTCCGAGTCGTGCATGGCGCTGGTAGCCGAGTGCTTGTGCAGGTACTGCAGCGCTAAACCGCAAGAACCTTGTGTCATCCCATTCTCCACACTAGATGGCGTTCATTCACGTACCATCACCCTTAGAAATGTAAGTGTTGGATATGACGTTCGCCACAAAGTATCTGGCCTTCTTGAAATAAGAAGCACTAGGCATTATGGTGATACGCGGACAAGATAAGGATCGATAACATCAAGCGCTCAGTCGTGACCGTCGAGTGAGACGGTCACAACTTCGTGTGAACTAAAATGTGACCTGACATGAGCGCTAATCGCGCGCTTCTCGAACCTCTTCTCGATGCAATGTCCCTCTAGACATACAGAGACTCAGGGTGCAGTCTTCTTGTTGATCGAAGTTGTCAAAAGGGTGTGGGGGATATTCACTGGCATGAACTTGAGCCATACTGGACTGGACTATAGGGATGCAACGGGATTTGGGGCGTGACATTTTGCGCACTGTAGGATTAGGCAATTGGCCGGCCGATAGGCGTTACATCTCCAGAATCGGCCAACACCCCGTCGCACCCTTCCCAAACCGTCGATACCTGCATATACATGACAGGAGTTGAATTTATGACTACATCTGCATTTGAAAACCAAAATTTTGAGCTTGCTTTCAGGTTCGCCTCGCATCTAGTGTTTTGAGCACGAGAACAATGTCACAGCTACAGCCCACCAGCGGCAAAGGCATTATGCAAGTTCTTGACATTCGCATTACTCGACTCTCGCTTCTTTCCAAACATTTGCCATTTTCCAAACATTTACCATCGACAAAGACGTCTGCAATAGTGTCGACGGTCAAAACCCAGCAAACTCAGTCTTTGAGTATGACATTCGGGGACAATCCTTTGGCTGTTGCTGCCGGACACATTGACAAGATATTGACAGTGCCTTTGTTTTCTTTGAGCCAACTGAGAATATTTGGGCCTACGTTGCTGCTGGTGTTAGGATACGAGTGTAGAATACATTGATCTGCATTGAGTATTTTATGCACACTTATATTAGACAATGAGCCCTGCTATACGCGTTACCGGTTCGTCCCTGCAGTCCGGTACTGTGATAAGCGTTCATCAAATCCGCGAAACGGGAGACATACACGATACGCTAGCAATGGTTGGTGAGATAGTTGTGATAAAAGAGGTGCAAGGGACGTGCAAACAGAAAATGACTTGTCGAGGACGATAAAGTTTTGAGCTGGATGATGCAGACCCTGAAGGCTGTTCCACAAACAGAGTTTCGGCCGCCTGACTTGGAACTTTCACATTCTGGACAAAGCAAATAGTGTGATTCGAGTGTGATCAACTTCAAGTAACGCCTTGGCGTCTCCAACAGGTTTTTATTAAAGCCAAAGAATTGACCCATTCACCAGGCAAAATTTGAGTGTTCCTCGTCAGTTTAACCACCCACCTTCACGGCTGACAACGACTTTGAACACCCCGCAAGCAACCTGTTGGTGCACTTCTGAACATTAAGCCTGACATCCTGCGAGAACGGCATTCGTAAATGACAGCATGAACGGATGGAACTGCCTTGGTTCCACGCCCGACAGTTCGCCCTGAGATGCGGTCAAGGGTGTTGGTGGTGCGGTGGCCCCCGATTCCTGGCGGGAAAAGTCTCAGCTTGCCGAGGGTTCTTCGAGATCTCCCCCGTTCAAGAAGACACGACCGTATGATGTAAATAGAGCTTGAGCAGGGAGGATAAAGGCGCTGAGTCTGCAGAACCATGAGTGGAACAGGAGGGGTTTTTTTGCAACCGTTGACGTGGACGAAACATCAATGCGACGGATATCAGTGGAGGTGGCCGCCTCTCAAAATGTTTAACGAGACATTTGCCGGGCCGCTGTTCATCGTCAGTTGGCGGTTGGTCCAGATCCGTGAAATGATCCCCGACCGGGACCTTAGACCTCCGTGACGACTTTTAGTGATCCGAACTAAATATGCCGCTTGATCCATGGCTTCGGCCTGTTGAGAATGAGGAAGCATAGGGAAAGATTCTGGGAGTGGAGAGTGTAGATGAGATCGAGGACCTTGATTTGAATGCGCTCTTGGTCTTCTGCAAACTGCTTCTCGACGCGCGACTCCTGGTCCGAGTTGATGCACTCGTCGAGTCCAACGCGATAATTAGTGGATCAGGCATGTTTTCTCTCGCCAAATAATTTGAACGGCTCGGCTGAATTTCGAGTCGAGAACCATGGGATTTCGCTTCACTACCGCTTGGGTGCGAGGANCGAGCTCGGGGATTGATATGAGTTGGTACGCCAAGGCGATGATGAAGCGCGCGGGACTGTTGCGCTGTCCTCCAGAAGAAGAATGTAAGTTAAATTTCGGTCCGCACGACCTTCTAAACTGTCCCCGCCGCCGCCGTCCTATGAGGAATAATCTTCTCTGGAGGAGTTTAGAGCCCATACCAGGGCCTATAGTCATCTCCCGAGTACCTTCGTGACCGATCTTTTGACTTGGGCATGGCGCCGGTGGCCAAGGGTTTGTGTAGGACGCGCTAATCAATGATCAATTTATCACTTCAATGTCTGCGCGGCTTCAGTTCGGCGATAAACTGACCGTCGGAGCTGTAGTTGTTAAACGTTAGGTTTGCCAGAGAAATATACAAGTACGATGAATTGGACATGGTGGAAGGGATATAGATAGATGTCGGCCGGTCTGGCCAACTGGGGCCTGTCTGCGACCCGAAAAGGAAACGACGGCTTGTGAGTCAAACACGGGCAAAATGGTGAGGTCATCTGCCATGGCTGTGCACCGCATCGCATTTCGCTCCAAAACCGACACACGAATGGTTACGTGCCTGTCCATTTTTGATCGTGAACGGCACCTAAAACTTTGCTTCTCTTCTCTTTCTCATCTAGCATTCTCATTCTCTTTCCACTTTCTCCTTTTTTCTCTTCTTCTCTGCGCTACATACATTTGGAACAGACTCAGTGTTGGGATCGTTTATTCCTCGAAATCAACCGGTGATGGCCTTGTAAGTCCACAAATCATCATCTAGCTTTGGGCTTTACCGCTTACACGTATGCTAGGTCCGATCTCCTTGTGTTCGTCATCGTACGTTGTCCTCCACCCCTGCCATAAGCCAGGCTCAAGACTAACCTTGCGAACCTCAACAAACCATGTATTAGTTCGTTGGCGTAGTTGGAGCCGTCATCTATGGCGTTATGTTGGCTTCAAAATCTATTGACGCTGGAGTTGCGAGCACGAAAGAGAGGTGCGCCATCATCACTATCATCCTGGTCGAGTAAATAACGACTCTTCTCGTTCCTTGGTTTCATTTACAGCCTCAAAGCCAGGGGTCTTGACGTCTCTGCAACAGGCGTGTCGATGCGCTCAGACAAGAGATTCGACAGGCAGGACTACGTGGACGCAACACAGCGGTACGTTTCTAGTTTCTATTCAATTCCTGTCGCTCACCCTCCCGCTCCTTCCACGTTCATTCGCGCCCACTTTGAACCACAATGAAACTTACAAACAGGGGCATTATAAATGTCATGGAGGCCTCCTCATTCCGCAAAAATGTTTCAGCAGATGGCACTTCCCAACACGCTTCTACTCCCGTCCTCGAACGCATCGAACGCACTAGTTCACATATGAGCACCAACAGCACAAGCAGCCTCGAAAAGAAGAAGAAAAAGGGCATTTTCTCCAAAAAGCGTGTCGACTCGTAAAGCTGTTTCGGCATCGAGCGCCTTGCAAACAGGGCAACGACATCTCGCCAGTTTCATCGCTGGAGGTCGTACATGTTCGTTCTCTCAGGCCCGCCGTGGTTCACGTCCCACGTCAAGCTTAGCGCTGTTCTGTCACCATGGCATTCCAAATTCGCTGCCGGCACTTCTATCGTCCGCTCTCTTTTTGAACCTAGGGTTTTGGTCGCCTCTTCTGCCTCTTCTTCTCTCAAAATGTAGCATCATCGTCGTTCCTCGAATTTCTATCACACATTCACACTCCTTTCTCCTCACTGCCTAGCTGCAGTTCCGGGCCTGCTTGCTGTATTTATCCATATCGCTGTCATCAATCGGACATTCCTCTCTTTCTCTGTCTCATTTACTCTCTCATTCTATTCTACTAGCCGTCTGCTCTCTCTTGCTTTACAGCATCCTCTTAAACCCCCTCTGGGGTTCGTCTACTTATTCAAACGGACTGCTCCAACAATGTATGTCAAGGTCGGTGTAGCACATGCATCCAAGGGCAGTGCAGAACGGGGCTAGATCTTCCGTTTTTTGTAAGGATTATTAGCGTAGGGTTACTAGCAGTAGTCAATGAATCCAAATACAATTTACTCTCACTCCATTTCCGCGCTCCCACTCAGGCCGAGTGGAGTGATAAGTAAACCTGTGCAGAGGCCTAAGGCTTGCCGGCGCGGATCACTGCCTTCAAACACCGACCTTGACTTGGGACCGGGTGCTTGATTTCGTCAATCCTAATTTCTTCCGCCTACCCCACGATGTCAGGTGTTTCCTACTTCAAGAACGCTAGAAACTTCGAAGCAAATAACACCACCTTCAACTTGAGTACGTACGTCTCGGACGGCGATGGTAAGTAACAGGCAATACCTGTACTTTAGGCAAGGTAGATGAACGTAATTGCTGTTATCGTTCCACAGCGCTTCAATACCTACACAAGCACTCGGCTACCAGTGCTATGCACGACTCGGAAGAGCGATACCCACCGCCTCTGTGCCATGAAGGCACTCGCGAGGTCGTCATAGGCCGGATCGAGGGGTGGTACGGGTACGAAATCCCACCGGAGAAGAAGATCATGTGGGTTCATGCCCCCGCAGGCTTCGGCAAGACTGCTGTGGCTGGGACGGTGTCGAAGAACATGGAGAGCCGTACGGACCTGGACTTCAACCCCGTCGGGGCGACGTTCTTCTTCTGGAGGTCGTCGCTCGAGCGCAACAGCCCCGCGCGCTTCATCATTACCCTGGCGTATCAGTTCACCATGTCCATCCCCGAGCTCGCTCCTCACATCGAAGCAGCGGTGAAGCGAAATCCCATGGTTCTCAACAAAGCGCTCGAAGTTCAGCTAACGAAGCTCATTGTCGAGCCGTTCAAATCCCTCGGCGAGCTAGACAATATGCCGCATCGTCTGGTCATCGTTGACGGGCTCGACGAGTGCATCAACTCTGACCAAGAGTCGCGCGTCGAGAAGCAATACGCGGAGGATCAAGAACGCGTCCAGGTTCGCGTCCTCGAGCTCATCCGCACTCTCCATTCGCACAACCTTCCCCTATGCTTCCTCATTCTCAGCCGGCCGGAACCGTGGATCAAGCAACATATCAGGTCCAAGTCGTTTCGATCCATCACCGAGACCTTGGACCTTCACCAAGTCGGAGATCATATGAAGGACGTGGAAAGGTTTGTCAGGGATGAACTTGCTCGAATCGCAGAGGGCTTGGACCCACAGCCGGAAGACCACGAAGAGTGGCCTGGGCAAGCTCTTGTTGAGCGCTTTTTGCGGAGAACAGATGGCCACATGCTCTACGCCGCCACTGTTATTCGTCATATTGAACCATACGACGATCCACGCCAGCAACTGCAAGACCTTCTCGACAGTCGAGTCAATGCCAACTCCACTCTAGACCTTACCCATTCAACTCCGTTCTCCTCCCTTCACGAGCTCTACCGCCAAATCTTACGGTCATGCCCCCCAGCAAATCGGGCTATCATGGTTGAGGTAATGGAAGAATTACTCGCGTTTAAATGTCAGGTCCTTTACCCCATCAAATTCTCCGCTGCCCTCAACATCTTTGATCGCCTCACCGGGCGAGCACCTGGTCGTGGAATCAAGGCCCTCCGACCTCTTCACGCTTTGATACGACTGGATGGAACCTCCAGCAATTCATCTGGCCTTTCATCCTGTTTCCATCATTCTTCATTTACCGAATTCTTGCGGGGTCAGCCTCAACTCTTGCCGGACATCGTGTTCAACGTTCAGAAGGGTGTTCGCAGGTTACTTGCGGGGTGTTTCAAGGCGTTGTCGGTGATAACCATTGATGGTCATGTTGACAAGGAACACGTCAAATTTTCCCTGACGTATTGGCCAGGTCTCTGGTCCATATGGAATCCCGCCGAAGATGCTGACCCATCCTCACTGCTCAGAGCGTTGCTCGCGCTTGATCTCATGGCCTGCTTCGTTCAGACTTCAAGAGATCCGGAAACGGCTCAGGGTTTCCTGTGGGCCTTTGAACAATTGTACCATCCCGCTCGGAACTTTATCGTTTGCGGCAAGTCATTTTCCGTGTTTGCACCCCTTGCCGAAGACGCCGTCACGCACGTCCGAGCTTCGTCCGAGGGAGCCTTTATGTACCTCATAGACCCCGGTTGTCTCGCCCAATATCTCGAGGGATTCCATGATAATTGGTCTAGAGGTTCCTTTGGGGACTATATGAAGGCGATTGAAAATTGTCCACCCGCTCTCAACAATGTTGTTTAAGCTCTGGGGGGACTTCTCGAGAAACGAGAAGACCTCTTCGAGAAATTCGAGCGGCTTACTTAGCCAGCTGCTCAAGGCCAGTGGGCGGCTGGGAAGCTGTTCAAGCTTGTTCGTCAAGGTGCCAAGTTGTATAGAACACATACCGTACCGAGCCCAAGCGTCNAAAAAATGTATTTAGATAAAATACCGGACTCTTCCTATAAAGTACAGTAGAGATCATGGCCAATGCTAACATTCAAAGGGAATATTAGTCGTAGTAGTCAACTTAGTATCAGCGACTGTTGTGAGCATGTAGTCGAGGGGAGGCAAGACATGCAAGTACCTTCGCGCTTAGGATCGACGGATCGGTAAGTAAAGATGTCAAGAAGCACCTACTTGTTTATTCGAGCAGACCGATCGTTGAAGACAAGGCAGCATCGTCAATCGGACATTCCTCTCTTTCTGTCTCCCCGTGCCTCTTCCTATATCGTTCAATTCTACTGACCCTCTTGTCTCTTACTCTAGAGTATCCTCTCTCACAGTCTCTGGGGTTTGTCTAGTCCCTCGAACGGACTTCTCCGACCTCCGATGTAGGCCGATGCGTGTTCGTCCAAGCAAAGGGCAGACCTGGCTAAATCTTTCGTTTTCCTGAGGATTATTGATGTAGGGTCACTAGTATATTCAGTGAATCCAAATCCAATCTAGTCCCACTGCATTTCCGCACCCTCACTTACCCCCGAGGTTGAGTAGTAACACGGTACTCGAGCAGTGCGGAGGCCTCCCGGCCCGGCAGATCACTGCCTTCGAGCGAACTCGACTTCTGACGAGGCGCTTGTTTTCATCAATTCTTATCTCTTCCATCTACCACCACCACCATGTCAGGTGTTTCCTACTTCAAGAACGCTAGAGATTTCGAAGCGAATAACACTACATTCAACTTGAATACATACGTCTCGGACGGCGATGGTAAGTGGCAGGTACCTGTACTTTAGGCAAGGTGGATGAACGGTATTGCTGTTGTCGTCCCGCAGCGCTTCAATACCTGCACAAGCACTCGGCTACCAGTGCCATGCACGACTCTGAAGAGCGATACCCTCCGCCCTTGTGCCACGAAGGTACTCGCGAGGTCGTCATATGCCGGATCGAGGGGTGGTATGGGTTCGAAATCCCACCGGAGAAGAAGATCATGTGGGTTCATGCCCCTGCAGGCTACGGGAAGACTGCTGTGGCTGGGACGGTGTCCAAGAATATGGAGAGCCGTACGGATCTAGATTTCAACCCCGTCGGGGCGACGTTCTTCTTCTGGAGGTCGTCGCCCGAGCGCAACAGCCCCGCGCGCTTCATCATCACCCTGGCGTATCAGTTCACCATGTCCATTCCCGAGCTCGCTCCGCACATCGAGGCCGCTGTGAAGCGAAACCCGATGGTACTCAACAAAGCGCTCGAGGTTCAGCTCATAAAGCTCATCGTCGAGCCGTTCAAATCCCTCGGCGAGCTCGACGATATGCCTCATCGCCTGGTTATCATCGATGGACTCGACGAGTGCATCAACTCGGACCAGCAGTCGCGTGTCGAGAAGCAATACGCGGAGGATCAAGAACGCGTTCAGGTTCGAATCCTCGAACTCATTCGCACTCTCCATTCGCACAACCTTCCCCTATGCTTCCTCATTCTCAGCAGGCCGGAACCGTGGATCAAGCGGCACATCGAATCCAGGTCTGTCGGAAAAGTCCGACCGGCCCGTCCAACGGTGGTCGCGTGGCCGGCCCGTTTGGCTCTCTGCCAATTGTTGGCAGCCGTTGGCACCCATTCACCGGCTGAGTTCGGTTGATGGCAACACGGTGCCAACGCCTGGCCACAGCCGGTGCAGTGTCTTTGCCTTTGGTGGCAACGCAAATCGGACCGGCATCTGTTGCCGCTGGCGGCGAACGGCCTCCAACGGGCGGTCGGAATTTTCCGACAATTTTTTTTTTCCTTTCGATCCATCACCGAGACCTTGGACCTTTATCGAGTCGGAGATCATTTGAAGGACGTGGAGAAATTCGTCAGGGATGAACTCGCTCGTATTGCAGAGAGCCTGGACCCACAGCCAGAAGACGACGAAGAGTGGCCTGGGCGAGCTCTCGTTCGGCATTTTGTGTGGAAAACAGAGGGCCACATGCTCTACGCCGCCACTGTTATTCGTCATATTGAACCATACGACGATCCACGCCAGCAACTGCGGGACCTTCTCGGCAGTTGGTTCGATGTCAACCCCACTCCAGACCTCACCCATTCAACTCCGTTCTCCTCCCTTCACGAGCTCTACCGCCAAATCTTACGGTCATG
>JANBPK010000016.1:0-25964 GCA_027579435.1 Candolleomyces eurysporus
GGGGGTGAGGAGGGTTGAGCAATGTTTTCTCCTTCCGCCCGGGACTCTACAAATTTAAATCTGCGTGTCGTGTTTGGCCCTGCCTTGAGTTGATCTCCGACGACAGGATCGTTTCGGCGACCAATGCCGTGAACTGGGGCCCCACGTATCGCTCACAATGCGTTCGTCTCATTTTGAGTTCAATCACCATGCAAAGCCAAATACTGCACCTAGTAGTGTACTATCTCAGCCTATGCCACTCCTACCCATACTCATTCCTATCCTTCCTCAGGCTTTCCTACCAATTTAAAGGTTCTTTCTATTCCTTCTTTATCTGACTTGGCAAATATATTCAATCTTTTTGATCCCCCTTCCCCCGATCTCACATTGAAGACCCGAGCTCAAACCTCAGAAGCAGCACATGATTAGCACAGAGCGCAAGGTCAATTGAGCAGATAAGTACGTCTGCGTATTTTTCGTTGATAGCTGCTTGTCATAGCGCAGTTCAGAGAGCGTTTTGGACCGATTTCTTGCCACACAACTCAAAATCCTTCAATGCGATAAGAAAGAGCAATATGTCACGATTGAGTGGATACGTGTGCGTGGTGGTTGGCTTTGAATGAGCTCAATCAATTCCCGGCAGGATGACCTGCCGAATTGCTGATGGCGACNACCAGGGGTGCCACGGGTTCGCCGTCATCTTGGCCTTTCATTCTCGCGGCTATCGTTTTAAGCTTTGCCTCGAGGCAACCCTCGTGATGCCCTGGCTCATCGCCATTACACAGGATTGAGGTCAGCTGTAAAGTACACACTCATTGAAGTCGACGCATCATCTGCCATGATCACACACCTTCACCATGGCCGTCCAAGAGTTTGCTATTGGGCGCGATGCCCCTCCATCGTCCCCCATGGAAGGTAAGATGAATGTGTATGGCTGCGCTCAGGCTTATCCCTCAAATAGTTCTTGAGGCTCATGTCGCTGTCGAAGCATCTACGGCCCCCGTACTTCCCGCCACCCCTCATTTTCAACCTCGAACAAAAAGCGCCGTTCAGGATGGGTTGGTGAACTAGATCAGTGACAGTCACAAAGATCCCCGGCCGATATCGATTGTATGGGTCGTTGGACCAGCAGGTGGTGGCAAGACTTCCATTTTGAGTTCGGTCGGACAGGATTGTCGGCAAAGGAATTTGCTGGCTGCCAGCTTCTTCCCTTCATTGTCCGCCAGCACCGAAAGCTCGCTCATTCCGACGCTAGCTTATCAGTTCATCCAACACCCAAATCTCTCCTGCCTCAGGGGTCACATCCTTTCCGCCATTGAGAAGTTCCCCAGTTTTTGATGGGACGGCGGAGACCCAGCTCAACTCCCTCATTTAAACTCCTCTACACCAAGAGTTGCAAAGTAACCATTCCACCTGGCCCAAAGTCATCATAATCGATGGTCTTGACATGTATGGGTCGGAGCCACATTGCGGTGATACCACAAAGCGCCGTGACAAGGACGATGCGCAGAGGGAGATACTCAGGGCCATTCTTACGGCCGTCGCCGACCCTTCGTTTCCGTTCAGAATCGTAGTTGCGAGCCGTCCTGAGCCCGCCGTCCGCACATTCTTTGAAGGTCCAGCGAAGCGTTTCACCGCCACGCTTGCTCTCAACAATTTCCACAGCATCGAAGCGGATCTGGCTCTCTTCCTCGAGGCCAAATTCGCTCAAATACGCCGTACGCACCAAATCGACGCGTCTTGGCCCCCCAAACATGTTATACCGACGTTGGCGACTCACAGTCGTGGGCCCGATCCATTTTTGTACGCTGCCACAGCTATTCGATACATCGAGGAATCGCTTTTACCTCAGAAAGCGCTCGAGTCCGTTACCGGAAGTGTCCCCATCCCAGTCCATGGTCCATTCTCTCCGTTGGATGCGTTGTATGCCACCATCTTGCAATCCAGTTCCAACCCACCCAGAACCGCCGCATGGCTCTCATTAATACGTTCAATGAACAATGGACGTTACTGTCTAGGCCAGGAAAGGTCCTTCCCGGCCTTCTTTTTGAAGAGGTTCTTGGAATCCGCCCCAGGTGAAGGCGACGAGTTATTGGGAAATGTTCGCTCCCTTGTACAAATTCCGCCGAGTGATGACAAGAAGACGCCTTACGCTTGTTACGACAAATCTTTGTTCGAGTTTCTCGAGGATAATGAGCGGTCTGGCCCACTCCATATTAGTTTTGTGGATCGACACAAAGTATACACCGCCACTGAGTATCTCGATGTTTGCACAAGTATGGTTCCTATCGTCGCTCATCTATTAGATAACCCTCAAAGCCGGCTTCGCCGCAACGCCCGCTACTCGGGGCGCCAACACTAGAGCTCACTCTTTGGATAAGTTGTCCCTTGTAAAATCGGAATGAAGATCTTATCACTACTTTATATGCTCTTCCCTGCTGTTCCTGAGACTCTCTTAATGCTTTGTAGCTGTGCTCGCTGACACATGCCTGCGGCGTGCTCGCGCTCGGGAGAGGGGAGCCTGAGGACGGATGACCAAATGGCGGTTGGGAACACTGGTCTTTTTTCCTAAAAGGCACCTACAAGCACCCACAAGTTGTACCTTGTTTACTCGTCAGAATAAAATCCAACCAGGATTCGCGATCTGCGATGTGAGCTGTGAGAGATCTACATACAATTGCTGAACCGCAGCAGGGACATGCACTCGCACACGAGTGAACGCAAGTAGTCGAGAAAATACCAAATGAAAGGGCAAATATAGCGTGAGAGGTAAATGCCATACACTGACGTCTTTCTTACATAATCTAGCAAGGGGGAGTACTAAAGACTTTACTAAAGACCCGCTACTAGAGTAGCGGGCACATTCTGACCCGCGCTCTTAAGATAAAGGCTTCCGCAACGCTCCTCCTGCCGAGCAGGACGAGTTACTCGACTATTTCGTTGATCTAGACCCGTTCTTCCAAGGGGGTTTACTTTACTCCGAAGATTCGCACTTACGATGTGATGTTGAATGGTGGGTAAATCTATTCATCGCTAAACTGAGGCCAGCGAAGATACGAAAGGCTTTCATCTGGGCTCATCAGGAGGTGCGGCGTCAACAATTCCTGCCAAACACGCAATTAACGCTTAGCGCGTGCTCCAGTGTTCCTGGTACAGCTGCTCCTCGACGTGTCGACTGTGGAGAGACGCCATACTACAATGCTGCGCCTCCGCAGGATGGGTCGTTCCTTCGAGTTTTTGGTTACTCCGGGATCGACTTCGTCATTGGACCGGGATTCCTGAGAAGTACTTCTCGCCAAACGAGACTCGACTTCAAATCAGAAATTGAGCAATATATTTATCCTTCAACTATGCGATCTTCGTGGACGAAGGCTGGTAAGAGAGGGTTCGTGTAATTGGTACTACTTATTTATCTGCAATGTCCACTCAGGTTTGCGTGGCCAAGCTCGAAGGCGCCACTAGGCTCTCTCCAAAGGGAGAAAAACGATATCGAGGAACGCCAGAAGGGGATGGCAGAAAGGGAAGAGCGTCTAGCTCGGAAAATGGAAGAGCTTGAGGTAAATATTAGCCACTGTTTCCCCTTTCATTCGATACGATTAATTTACGACTGCTTGAAACTCAGGCGCAGGAGAAAATGCTTAATACCGGAGCCGCCGAGATTTTACGCCTGGCAGACTACTTCCTGAACCCAAAAGAGCGTCTTGAACCGTGACACAAGGACTGCGATTTCAACGACAAAGCACGCCGTCTGAGCCAAATGGAAGAGTGCTTCTGGTCCAGAGAGGAGGAGTGGCGGCGGCTCCATCCTGATTGTTGGTTTTCTTTCTGTTTGAACCTTCTCAGTCATGGATGAATTGATTGACCAAAGACCTCGAGCAGCAACTTCGCTGCTGATGGGACGCTTCGCGTTTCCAGAAGCGCAAGACATAGAATATACGGTGGAGAATTTCGATTTCTCCTAGGTCAGGTCATTCTTTATGTTGAATTCCGCAGAATTAGAGATTAACTTCAGTAAAGATCCTGCGCGAAAACCCACTTGTCGTTCAGCTTGCTCCCCAATGCGGGAAAATGAACGAAGATTGGTTGGATGAGCTGCAAGATAGCGTCAAAATTAGGATTTACATCACTCTTCGGCTGCTGGCAAAGGGGCGATCTGGAAGCAAACTCACGTGGAAGTAGCTCTCAGAACGGTTGTATCAGGCTGCTCATTTGAGATCTCGTGAAGAGCTGTGGATAGCCAAGGGCAAACTACCCGAAAGGAATCTGCTTCGAGAAGTACGTCGCCATCTTTATAGATTGCAGGATGTGTTTGGATCCCCTTTTTCCGTCTTTAAAATTATGGTGCCTTCGGATTCTCCTCGGAAAGGACAGCGTGCACGAAGCCACTTCAAAAGAGCTCTTGGTTCCTGATTGCGGCTTGGAGAAGTTTGGGGGAGACAGGCGGAGGTCCAACCAATCGCCAGGCAAGTGTCTCATGGACGTCACTTTTCTTCGATTTCCGACTGCAATTCGTCCGTGCTTCAAGGTAGGTGGGGGATACCACCGGAACATATCCGGACGCCGCTACGACGCTCGTTGTGATACTGCAGTGCCACGCAACTCTTCATGCCCAAGGGTGGGGATCAGTGAATCACCGCCATCAGCAAGGCCGACCGCTGGTAAGTTTCTCTGTCATTTCGGGGTGTGCCTGATGAGCGAAATGAAGAATATGCTGTGACCACCTTTTCGGAAGAAAGAAGTGTTGCCCTGAAACACGCAGCGGGTCTGCTAAAATATTGAATAGAATTGTCAATGCTTCCGTAAAAATACACCCTTGATATGCAAAAAGATAGGAATAAAGATACAACAATGCGTTGGTAGAGTATACGAAGTTTTTGATGGTTCTATGCAAGTGAGGGTAATTAGGGCCATGTAATACGAGTGTGTGTGCCATGAGAATGGATGCGGGGAAATGCGTTAACTTCGTCATCGTCATCGTCTGCACAATCTAACCAGCGGTCAGGAACATGGAGCATTCATGAAAGAATGCCATCAACTTGCCGTGGATTTTTATGGGGCGTATTAATTCTGAAACCTCTTGTTGACCCAGTGCCTGCGCTTTGGTGCAATGTTTTGCAATGAAATCTGATTCTGGAACGTATATAGAGGATTTGTAGGCTGGGAAGAGGGAGGTCAGATAGCGGCGAACTACCGGCGTCCGATACGTACTTCCAGTCACACTCCAGACAGCCGGAGGTTGACCCTTGCGCTTGAACTCGGTAGAAACGACTAAAAAAAAGGCGGGAAACCTGCAGCAAGAGGTAAAGATTGGAGGGGGCGCACCATCGTCGAGTGGTACACACCTTAATGTAGGGCCGCTCGAGGTCAATGTATAGCAGAACACTGACATCCAGGAACGTGAACTCCTGGGCCTTCACACGGTCACCGCGATTGCTGTTATTGATGTCTCCTTGAGGGCTAACGAGAAGCCCGGCGATGGTCTTCAAGTCAAAGGAAAGGTCGCTAACAACATCGCGATCACGAATGATTTCCTGCAACTACATGACGTCAGTCACATGCCAAAGCACATCGAGGGCAACGTATACTCACTTGAGCCTCGACGTCCACCGCTCGATGTCGCCGACGAGACGACAAGTCGATGGCTTTGTCTGCACCCTCATCGCGCCTTGTGCTGATACGGAGGACCGGGCAGTCGTTCAAGATACGTTTCATCGTCTCCAAACCGAGTGATTCAATCCCGTGCCTATCTCGATGCTCTTCAAGGGAGGAGACGACTGGGGTTATCAGCCGTTGCAGCTGGTCGTCCATGTATCGCGCACTAGGGGTGGTTGGCTGACCGTACCTGTGGGCAGGACCACAGCGGATACCTCCCAAAACTGTCCCGCTTGGGGGACGATCGGATTGGGAGACATAGTCATAGTCCAAAGAACGCTGAGAGCCAAGGAGCCGGCAAAGACTCCGCCAGCAGTAGAAAACCCAGTCCCCGAATCTTTGAAGACCCAATGGCATCAGCCACAGGTGTGTATGAGTTGGTGTGGATCGAAGGAACGTGAATCACTTGTCATACAGCTAACCCGTGCACTGAACAATTATCGCAGAGAAAATGAAGGGAAGGGATGATGGAGGGAGGGGGGGGGAGGGGGGACCGAGGGAGGAGGATTCAGAATGTAGGTAGAACACGTGTTGCACAATCTTTATTGCTTTTAAATGACAGCGGAGCTTGAAGCTTGATGTCAGGATCTCGAGTTTTCTGGTTTCGCTGGACGAGGGCTGAGTTTCAAGTGGTCGTTGCCGGCCGTCAGTCATTTCTGGAACACTTGTCTAGCAACCTCCTAGTTGTACTCTCCCTACTCTCATTTTGACAGTGGTATTGTAGGAATATGCCACAAAGACGCATTCTGTGTGTTGATAGGTTTTTGTTAAACGGAAAATTAGCCTCAAGTTCTAGTCGCTGCAATCTGCGAAGAGGTCCGAGGAATAGTTCAGCACATGCCCTCGTCTTTCAAACGTCTCTTCCACCGGTTTGTGTTGTATATCAATATGGACCCGATGAGAATGAGGTGTATCATGACCTGTTGGGCACTCCACCCGCTGGTACACGATGTGACCTGTCGCAGCGCGCTAACAACAATGGCTGATTGATGTATTCTTTAGGAAGGACTGATGCAGGCAGCCCAGCAAGAGTGGAGGTCTTTATACAGGGTTTCAGTCAAATTAGGAGTCGTGTAGCTTCTCCCTTGACCATTCCTAAGCAAAGTACACTTCTGGTACCAGGAACAGGCCAGACAGTCTCTGCTGAATTGGGCCGAAACGGGCAATACTGGCGGATTCTCCTGATGCGTAGCATGTCTTTGTGTACGTAAATACTTACTTCTGATTTGAAACTGGCTTTCACTAGGCCCGCGAACTGTAATGGGAGGGATATGCACCACTGCTGACGGCGCAGGCTTTTGAACTCCGGTCAAAAACTTGCTACATCCGCCGTTCGCCCCGGACCGTGAGCATTTGATCGCTTTAAGTTCTGTCTCAAAGTCAACCCTCTGCCCCAAACTCATCGCCTTGCACAGGATCGATGTCATTCGTCACCCCACACCTTCACTATGGTCCCCCAGGAGTTTGCTATTGGGCACAATGCTCCGCCATCATCCCCCATGGAAGGTGAGATAGATGTATATTGCTGCGCCGAGGCTTACCTTCCACATAGTTCTTGAAGCTCATGTCGCCGTCGAAGCATCTATGGGCCCCCCGGTACCTCCCGCCACCCCTCATTTTCATCCCAGAACGAAAGTCGCCGTTCAGGATGGGCTGGTGAACTGGATCAGCGACGGCCACAAAGATATCCGGCCGATATCCATTGTATGGGTAGTTGGACCAGCAGGTGCTGGCAAGACCGCCATCCTGAGCTCGATCGCACAGGATTGTCGACAAAGAAATTTGCTGGCTGCCAGCTTCTTCCCTTCATTGTCCGCCACAACCAGCACCGAAAGCTCGCTCATTCCTACCCTAGCTTATCAGCTCATCCAACACCCAAATCTCTCCCGCCTCAGGGGCCACATCCTTTCCGCCGTTGAGAAGTTCCCCACAGTTTTCGATGGGACGGCGGAGACCCAGCTCAACTCCCTCATTTTAACTCCTCTACACCAGGAGGTGCAAAGTGACCATTCCGCCTGGCCCAAAGTCATCATAATCGACGGTCTTGACGAGTATGGGTCGGAATCACATTGTGGTGATATCACGAAGCGCCGTGACAAAGATGACGCCCGGGGGGAGATACTTAAGGCCATTCTTACGGCCGTCGCCGACCCCTCGTTTCCGTTCAGAATCGTTCTTGCGAGCCGTCCTGAGCCCGCCGTACACGCATTCTTTGAAGGTCCAGCGAAGCGTTTCACCGCCACGCTTGCTCTCAACAATTTCCACAGCATCGAAGCAGATCTGGCTCTCTTCCTCGAGACCAAATTCGCTCAAATACGCCGTACGCACCAAATCGACGCGTCTTGGNCCCCCCAGACATGTTTTAACGACGTTGGCGACTCACAGTCGTGGGCCCGATCCATTTTTGTACGCCGCCACAGCTATTCGATACATCGAGGAATCGCTTTTACCTCGGAAGGCGCTCGAGTCCGTTATCGGAAGTGTCCCCATCTCAGTCCATGGTCCATTCTCTCCATTGGATGCGTTGTATGCCACCATCTTGCAATCCAGTTCCAACCCACCCAGAACCGCCACATGGCTCTCATTAATACGTTCAATGAACAATGGCCGTTACTGTCTAGGCCAGGAAAGGTCCTTCCCGGCCTTCTTTTTGAAGAGGTTCTTGGAATCCGCCCCAGGTGAAGGCGACGAGTTATTGGGAAATGTTCGCTCCCTTGTACAAATTCCGCCGAGTGATGACAAGAAGACGCCTTACACTTTTTACGACAAAACTTTATTCGAGTTTCTCGAGAATAATGAGCGGTCTGGCCCACTCCATATTAGTTTTGTGGATCGACACAAAGTATACACCGCCAAGTATCTCGATGTTTGCACAAGTATGATTCCTCTCGCCACCCACCGACGAGATTCTGACCCGCGTTCTTTAGATAAAGGCTTCCGCAACGCTCCTCCTGCCGAACAGGACGAGTTGCTCGACTATTTCGTTGATCTAGACCCGTTTTTCCAAGGGGGTCTACTCTACTCCGAAGATACACACTTACTTTGTGATGTTGAATGGTGGGTACATCTATTCATCGCTAAACTGAGGCCAGCGAAGATACGAAAGGCTTTCATCTGGGCTCATCAGGAGGTGCGTCGTTAACCATTTTTGGCCAAACACACAACCAACCCTCGGTGCATGCTCCAGTGTTCCTGGTACAGCTGCTCTTCGACTTGTCTGTTGTGGAGAGGCGCTATACTCCGATGCTGCGCCTCCGCAGGATGGGTCGTTCCCTCGAGTTTTTGGCTACTCAGGGATCGACTTCGTCATTGGACCGAGCTTCCTGAGAAGTACTTCTCGCCAAACGAGACTCGAATCGAAATCAGAAAGTGAGCAATATATTTATCCTTCAACTATGCGATGTTCGTGGACGAAGGTTGGTAATAGATAGTCCGTGTTTATGGTACTGCTTATTTATTTGCGATCGTCTCCGAGTAGAACTCTTTCCCCTCAATGCGTAGGCCGGTCCGTAGTGAAACTGACAGATGAAAGCTTCTTGTATTATAGCTGTGACTGTTTAACCCTAGAAATACGACCCCTGCACTTACACGTCAAATAGCTTAATTACAGGCTTACAGATATAGGTCGACTTTGATTTCTATGTAAGGGTTTCTGGATTGGAATCCACCAGCAATATCATAGACCGGGGCACTCCGCTGGAGTACGGAGTGTCCACCTTTTCAAATTCGCGGCCTCACGCAGCTTGGTATTGAGATTGTGGGATCGTTGAAAGTGATGGTTGCAACTTGCTAGCGGTACTGACGGGTACGCACGCCCGTGTTCTCAGCTTGACAAATACCCTCGAAGCCAAGGTCGAGATTCGCCAGTGTTGGCACTATAGTTAGGAAGTCCAGGAACTCGGCCATTGGAACAGGTGGGGTTCGCTCAGCTGTCAACTTCCCTTGGCGTCTCCACGATCTCGCAGCCTACAATGCGCTACGATATCGACTCAGCTCTATAAATAGCAGGAGGTTATATTCATTCGTTCGAAGCACCCTCGGACCTTACTATCGATGATATCGTGGTAAACTCCAGCGCTGCAGTTTTATGCTGTGACGAAAGTAAACGCTGGGAGAATCATGGAATAGACGCCTGGACTGTCCACGGAGTTTTTGTCCAGCCGCTGTAATCGCAGACAGAGGTCTGTTACTTCTCAATTCGCCTTTTNCCCCCCTCACCCAGGCCACCATCCCGAGCCTCTCCGCTTTGGAATTCCTCCAACTATCACACAGGCGAGGCCATGACATCCACTTGCTCAGTCTGCGTCGATCTTGAAACGCCCACATCGGCATAAGGTCTATACCAAGGCTTATCAAAGTCAACTTCCACACTACCATCCGAAATCCGAGCCTTAAGGCCCAGGGCCTGCCTCTTCCCCGCCTTCGAAATCCGAAGACGGTTCGCCGTGATCTGGGCGCTTGATGGATGATTGATGGCCCGCTCCACTGGTTTCTTCCTCCCCACCACCTCGCTGCGCGAACGAGGTCGTTCTCCGCCTATCCCTGACGTCTGATCACCATTATCAAGTCTTTGAGAAGTCAAAAGAAGGCCAATAACGAACTCCAAGCTGGAATCCATAGTCCAAGCTCGATGGGGTAGGTTTGCTGTCAGGGCAAATGCGGAAAGCGCCTTTGAAGGACAGGCTACAGGTAAGGCTCTCGTTCGAGCTGATGGCGCCTTCGATTCGTACTAGATTTCTCTAGACGAAATTGAGAGTCGGTGTTAAGCAGTGGGGCCTGACCCGGAAACGTCCCGCAGCGGGCTTTCATGCATAGGACTACCAATTTCTCGCTGGTGAACTTCGTTGTTCAAGCCAACTGCGAACCAGACTCCACACCCCTCCGGTAATCTTTCTTTCACCTTCGAAGGAAAGTCAACTCCTCGTCCCCGGCAAAGTTTTCCTTCTAACGTTGAAATGTCTGGTACAGGGTCCTACGCTGCGGTGTATGGCATCGTGAGCACGGCAGCTTCATTAGTTTCGAGGCTGAATCCATCTGCGAATGCTTCATCGACTATGAAACTGTTTGGAACACCAACCACCATGTATGCAAACAGGAATAGCCAGAAACTCCGCGAATTCGACAAACTTGATCTCTCCTCTATAGTCATTATTACCGGGGGATTCGTCTCAATTCTGCACGACTACCATTTACTCGTTTATGATGACACATGGCAATCGTCGAGTTCTGGCGCCAAGTCGACCTCCACGGTCGGAACGACAGTTAATACATCTCTCATAGGTACTTTCTTGTCATTCAATACCTCGGCCTTGTTCTGACCGTTCCTCAGGAACTGGGGCAATGTGGAATAATGCCTTCTAGGATGTCTCGTACGCCATCAGCGGGTGCCTGCTCCGTTGACGGAAAGCCTCCAATCACATTTCCAACTAGACACACTCCACTCCCTCTACCGGGAACAACACATCACCTCCGCTCTTGATGCCGCTCTGAGAACACAAGATCACAGTCCCGTATACGACTGGCGGGATACCGCTCAGCCTGAATCATCTCGTCATCTAGAAATCCAGTATGCAAACTAATTCATCAACCCCACCCATACCAGTCCTTCCCAGCCCTTTCAGCTTCATTCAAGGCGCCTTCCTACTCAAAGATAGTCAGGGCGGCCGGCCTTCCGTGCTCACAACCCTAATTTCCCTCTCCGTCTCGTTATTTCTCACCAGGCGGTGATATCGTCAGCGGGACCCCCTGCTTGCAAGGCCTTTCCTGAATGGGCTTCGCCACCGGCTCAACGCAACGGGTTTCCTCAAGCGGCGGTCAACCGCGCAACGTTTACTCGTTTCGGTATTCTCCGTGGAGGTGCCCAGTTAAAGGCGCCGCTGGGCTCGAAATCGGTGTCGAAGCTGCAGTAGACGATCGTTCTGTTCCGCTCTATGACTTCTATTTTTTGATTCATTTCTCGCTCGGAGGCTTTGATGTATACTATATTCATGGCATGGTTCTTTTTATCAAAGTCCGTATTGATGACGCTGAACGTCTGGAGGTAAAATCGACTTTGAATCAAGCGCCTACTACCCCTTACCTGCTGCGCGCTTAATAGGCGATATTGCCTTCCGTAAGCCTCGTGTTCCCATTTCGAGCTTCCTTCCTTCTCTCATCCTCGATCCTCAGAACCTCCAAGTCAGTACCCCTTCGACCCTCAGCAATTCCAAATACCTGCACAAACCCTCTAAGAGAGGCAATGGATGATCTCGACCAATCGGCCCCAGCCCCGGCGATAAGCTCGTATGTTTAATTCTATATCTATTGTTGGGTCCACATATCCTCACAGAGATAGAACCGCGAGATTCCAAATTCTCGAAAATGGAAGTGGGATGAAAGCAGAGTCAATGAAGGTTACCGCTGCTGGCGAGAACTGCATTCAAAACGCAAGAACGGTACAAATCAGTCACTATCACAACGCAAGTCTCCTCCATTCGCTTTCGACTTGAGCTTCGGTTCGAGCTGCTGATACGGCGCAGATCCATCCTTATCAGCAACTGCAAATCGATTGGTGGGAGCGAGAGAAGAAACTGATGAGAGAAGAAGAAGAGCGATCGAAGGTGACAACGCCGCCATCTGGTTGTTGGATCGAATGTTCAACGAGATCATGCACATTCACAGGACGAGCTCAATAGGGAGAGAAGGGATGTCGAAGAACGCGCCAAAAACATAGCCAAAAAGGAAAAAGAACTCAAGGTACAATACTGTTTCTCTTCTTTTCGATGCGACCGATAGCATTTGTCCTTCTGTCATCCAGGCGCTGGAGGAGGAGCTCAACGCTAGGAAGTCTGAGGTTTCAAGTCTTGAACAGGCTTTTCAGGATCGAGAGGCAAGTCTGAATAAGCAGGAGGCCAACTTAAGTGACAAAGCACGCCGTCTGAACCAAAAGGAAGGGGATTTCTGGAACAGAGACAAAGAATGGCGGAGACTTCATAAGGATTGTTGGTATTTTTTCCGTGAGCGTTACATTTCCAACTATGCAAAAACTAACTGACCGTAGGACTTGGAACAGCGACTTCATTGCTGATGGAAAGTTTTGGGTTTTCAGAGGCGCGAGGCATAGAATATATCGTTCAACACTTTGATTTCACCCAGTCTAAGGTCGGGATATTCATTATATTCACGGATTTGAACCGATACCTGTGAAGTTCTTGTGCGTAGACCCTAGAGGAACTTTAGGGAATTCAATTCCGCTGAAGGTTCGACTTGCTCCCCTATGCGGACAACTGAACAGAAGTTGGTTGGCCGAGCTGCAAGATTATGTCAAGATTGGTGTCTATGCCACTCTTCGCCTGCTGGCCGTGGAGAACGAGCGACGAAATAGAGGCGAGCAGACATGGGAATATTTCTCCGAGCGACTATATCAAGCGGCCCACTTACAGCCCCACGAAGAGCTTAGCGTATCCTCTGAAGAAGTGTGGGTAGTGGAGCGTAAAGTACCCGACACTGGACTAATTCGAAGGGTATGTCAACGTCATCTTCGTGAACTGCGAGATATCTAAAATACCCTTTGAACTTCAGTGGATTCAAATCCTGCTTGAAAGAGAGGATATCGGCGAAGCGACTCAAACGATACTCTCAGTTCCCAATTGCGGTTTGGGGAAGATTGGAGGAGACAAGCGGAATCCGAACCATCCTCCAACCAAGTGCCTGAATCTGATCGACATTACTTTTCTTCGATTTCCAAATGCAGCCTCCTCGTGCCTTAAAGTAGGTGGAACATGCTTCGAAAACATATCCAACTATTGCTCACTGTGATAGTGTAGCTCTGCCGTGCGACCCTTCACGCTGAGTCGTGGCAGTCGAATGGGTTGTTGAAGTCGAAAAGATCATCGACAAGGCTGACTGCTGGTGGGTAAATTCCTCCGACGTCTTTCGGAACAAAGCTTACCATCGGTCGGTATGAAGAATACGCCGTCAGCACCTTTTCATTTCGGGACAAGAGCATTCAAGACCTGCCTTCAAACGTCAGAAGCGACGCACTACGCGATGTAGAGGAATTGTTCAGAGAATGAATTCCAGTTGTGGATGTTGTCATTGACAGCTGTACATCGACCTGATATCTAGGTCGTGCCCCGTATTACTATATGTACCGATTACATGCCAGTTAGCTCGTTCAGGAACAAGGATATTTTGATCAGATGCTGGTGTGAGTCTCGCGCTCCATACTATCCCGACGAGGTTCCAATACGAACGAACTCGTCGAGACGTTCAAAGCAAGCAGACCCACTGTGTAGTAGTAGTAGCAGTAGTAGTAGTAGCAGTAGTAGCAGTAGCAGTAGTAGTAGTAGCAGTAGTAGTAGCAGCAGTAGCAGCAGTAGCAGCAGCGGCAGGAGTAGTAGCAGTAGTAGTAGTCGTAGTTGTTGTTGTAGTAGTAGCAGCAGTAGCAGTAGCAGTGCACTGATGTCTACTATATCAATATTGCCACCCAGTTTGTTGCGTCCGAAGAAAATACGGGAAATATCGGCCGATCGCAGAAATGTGAAGACAATCCTGAGGTAGGTGAACAACGGCATCAGGTCCGGAACGGCCGGGTTCTAAATCACTTCGTGCCCCCGAGGTGTGAGGTGTGGAGCATCTCGTCGCTGAGTCGGTAACTTGTGCAGAGCAACGTGATTAACGTGAGGCCTATCGCCAACCTGCTTTGGGGATGGACTTGTGACAGCAGGCCACGACTCGAACCTCGCGGCAGGAATCTACCCCGAGTTATCATTGGAGTCGGGCGAGCAAATCCTGTGTTTCCTGTTGACCCAGCCTCTGCGCCTCACTGCGGTAGGTTTCGAGAAAATCTGCGCCTGGGACATATATACAAGAATCGTACGCTGCAAATGAAGGGTTAGCCAGTCGTCATCGTAGTAAGAAATTTAAAGTTCTCACCTCCAGTGAGATCCCAGGCGGTCGGGGGCCTGTCCTTGCGTTTGAAC
The DNA here is from genome assembly GCA_027579435.1 of Candolleomyces eurysporus. Classification (NCBI taxonomy): domain Eukaryota; kingdom Fungi; phylum Basidiomycota; class Agaricomycetes; order Agaricales; family Psathyrellaceae; genus Candolleomyces; species Candolleomyces eurysporus. The sequence goes on from JANBPK010000016.1 coordinate 14,595, forward strand.
TCAGTAGAGGCAACCAAGTGAAGACGATATATCTAGACCAGAGGAGAGCGTTCAAGTCGGTAGGCAAGCCATGGTCAAATGGTACACACCTTAATGTAAGGATGATCGGGGTCGATGTATAGCAAGACACTGGTGTCCAGGAACGTGGATTCTTGCCGTAACTTCACACTCTCGCCGCCGAAAGCGCGATTCTCTGCAGGCATACCACGACCCAGCTCTTGTAGAGGACTCGCTAGGGATCCGGTGACAGTGTTCAAGTCGAAGGAAAGGTCGCTGGAGACGTCGCGGTCACCAATGAGTTTCTGTAGCTACGTCGAACCCATCGTGTCAGTCGAATACCAATATGACAAAGCAACGTATGCTCACTCGCTCTATTACATCCCCGCCTGTTCCGACGCTACTCCTCCCATACGACCGAGAGGACAGTTCAATGTGGTTCCTTTTGCCTGGTTTGCTGAGGTGGAGGTTAGGGCATCCATCGAAGATATATCTTGTGTCCTCCCAGTTTTGCGAATTGATCCCTGGTCCATTTTCGACGACGCTTAGCGAGCGCATGGCCGGATCTATGAGGCGTCGCAATTCCCCGGCCATGTATTGAGTTCTGGGAGTCGTAAGACGACCGTAACTGCGGATGGTGCTGACGCGGACGTTCCCAACAACATTATTCCCCAAGCAAACGTATGTCTGCGAGCCTAGCCTGCGAGTAAACCGACCGGCGGCAAAGCGGCATGGCCAGAACTTTGAAAGGATTGTCTTCAGGACTTCCATCTGAAATTGGGGATCAAACACAGTCCTGTAAACCTTGACGAGATACTCACGGGATGACGACAAAGAAGGGGGTGAAGGGCACAGTGGGGAAAGAGACTTGAGGAGCTTGAAGACGTATGTTTATAGCCGAGAAACTTTATTCATAAATGCGCATGTCTGTTAAAAACGTTGGGTACTTTCGGCGACCACGGAGAGATCACGGGGACTACGGAAACATTCTTTCCAAACTTCTTTCTGGCTCTTTCTTCGCTGTTTCATGTTGCCGCTTTGGGCCGACCAGAGTCGAAATGAATGAAGGTTTGGTGATGGCGCACATCAAATCTCTGTTATCGGCGATTCTTCATCCACCACGGATTTTGAGGCCTTTTCGCTGAAATACTGAAGACCTATTGTTGGTGATCGAAAGGCTCGGCGGTGCAGTCTGGTGTGGAGTGATCGACGAGGACACAGCTAGCCTAAGACAAGATTGAGCAAAGGGTAACAATTTGGTTAGAAAGGCTGGACATCGCTCACCCCATCGACGTGTCCAGTACCCTTGGCCTTTGAGCTTGGCGTAGGAGATCAATGAGAGAAGGATGGAGAGCTCGCCTACAGCTGCTCAATATCAATCTGCACAAGGTCGTATGGATTTCGCCTACATGCGTAATCCGGAAAGCCACGTGGAAACTGTCGAAGGCAGGGTAGATATCTTGATGTGAAATAAGCCTCACTGCTTGGTGGGGTAGGTCGGAAATGGCCAAACGGTTGAGATCGTTGGTCGATCGGCGTATATGGGATGTGCAGCCAGCGACTGGGAAGGAGGGTCAGCTACAAGACGATAACAAGAGAAGGGTCGAATGTACATTACGTACGTGCCTCAATGCTTTCGTTGCCCTCGGCAAGGACGGGAATGCGAGGGTCGTGTTGTCCTGCGGGCAGAGACGGCAGTCGGATGAGAGTTGGCGAGCTGAGCGGGCCCACCAACGTTGCTGCTAGTTTCGACAAAGGCGCAATCTACAAAAGATTTTGCATGAACTGCTGCTGCAATGTGAAGTCGAACACGAGAGTCGCAGTGAGGCTGATGGAGCTGCTGCCTGCACGTCAGTAGTCGTTAGTCATGGTGCTTGTGCCAGCTGACATACCGGCCGTTCCTTATTGGAGCCTTGTGCTGTCTGCCTACCTACCTTGAGGGTCTTTCGAACAGCTGGATCGCTGGAACATGTTCGAACTTTCCATTTGTCTCAGACGAGTTATTGGCGGAGGCGAAGCAAGGCTGACCCTCTGGCGCCTGGGCTTGAACACATTTTGATAAGTATGTTGCGATGCCAGCGCCAAATGATAGTTTGTTGTTATTTGGTTTCATTCAACCACTACGCCCGGACTGTACACTTAAATTCCTGTAACCTTACACGTCGTTGAGACCGGCAAGAACATTCCCTAGATTCATCTTTACGGTCACCTCTCTCGTGAAGTCGAGGCCTGCTGCCCCAGTCACTCGAAGAGTCCAATCGGACGAGGCAAAGAATAGACAACGGTACTTGGCAGCCTCTATCGAGCACCGATGGACCTCCACACCCCTACATAATAGCGTTTGCCTGGAAATTTGTCAGAGCCACTCGATTCACGCCCCACCGTCGCTCCAGGGTCCCCAACCGCACTGGCACATTTCTGCTCTCTATTGCACGCTATCTCCCCTTTGGGCTTATCCCCACTGGGGAGCTACTTCATCCTCCTCCATGTACCAGCGGGAGAAGAAGCCTTGCGCACTACTTCATTCAGATTGTAGCTCCCTACGTCGTGTGGGTAGGAGTCTGTGTTAACCCTGCCATTCTCCAATCCCTCGTTGTGGCCTTCCGAATGTGCCATGAGTCAGATCAAAGAAACGTGCATCAAGCACGCACTTACGCTTAACCTCATTGTCAGGACAGTCAGGTATAGCAATTAATGTAAGTCGGCATGGCACCACACTACTTACACGTGTAAAAAAGCTCATGGAGCCCGCATGCACGAAAATTCATTCCGGATAGCCTCATGGCCACCCTTTTTGCAAGCCTCCATTCCGGCTTGTAATCTAGGAGTCCTAAGACTGTACAGAAAAGATGTTGGGTAGGCACAAGGTCGGTCTCCGCCGTCCATACTTGCGTAAGTTATACTGGGCTCGAGTGTAGGCGCTAAGTTTGCTGACATGAGGCAACGCAATAAGAGGCCAATCATAGCCCGTCTGCCTCGCGCCTACCTCGTTTTTTTCAAGTCTTAAGGAAAGAGTTTTCAAGAATCGAAGACCCGGGAATTCGAACCGTCTTGCGACACCTCTACCATGGCATTCTCGGATGTTCGTATCGGGAGCCGGAATGGTGTAGCTCCGTCGTCGTTGACCCCCATCGAAGGTGAGCTGGTTGCGTATTGCTACTGTTCTCAGAGACTTATTTCCAAATAGTTCTTGAAGCTCACATAGTTAGGGAAGCGTTCTCGAGTTCTGGTGTGCCATGTGCCATTCCAAAATGCCACCTTGGAACGACACTCGCGGTCCAGGACGAGCTGGTGGACTGGATCAATCACGGTCACAATGACGCCCGGCCAAAACTTATTAAATGGGTTGTTGGACCAGCAGGCGCTGGGAAGACCTCCATCCTGAGCTCAGTTGCTCGGCACTGTCGACAAAGAAACTTGTTGGCTGCCAGCTTCTTTTCTTCGTTGTCCCCGCCAACCTGTTCTTATGGTTCGCTCATTCCTACGCTGGCGTATCAACTCGTCCAACACCCTACCCTCTCTCGCCTCAGGGCTCATATCCTTTCCGCCATCGAACAATTCCCCTCGGTTTTTAACCTGGCGATGGAAAGTCAGCTCAACTCCCTCATTTTGGCTCCGCTCCACCAGGAGTTGCAGAATGACCACTCCGCTTGGCCCAAAGTTATCATAATTGACGGTCTTGGCGAATGTGGATCGGAGTCGAATCATGATGACATCAAAACAAGCCATGATAGGGACCACGAACAGAGGGAGATACTCCGAGCCCTTCTTACCGCCATTGCCGACCCTTCGTTTCCCTTCAGGATTGTGTTCGCAAGCCGTCCCGAGCCCGCCATACGCGCCTTCTTCGAGGGCCCCGCGAAGGATTTCACCGCGTCGCTTACTCTCGACAACTTGCAAAGCATCGAGGGGGATTTAACACTCTTCCTCGAGGCCAAGTTTGCTCGAATACGCCGTACACACCTAATCGACGCGTCGTGGCCCCCTGGGCATGTTTCGAGAGCGTTGGTGGCTAGTGGTCGTAGCTCCGGTCAATTCGTGTATGCTGCCACAGTCATTCGGTACATCGAGGAATCAGCATTGCCCCCCCAGAGAGCGCTCGAAATCGCCCTCGGAAACGTCCCCGTCGCAATCCATCCCTTCTCACAACTGGATGCACTCTATACCACCATCCTGCAATCTAGTCCCGACCCACCCAAAGCCGCGACATGGCTCTCGTTGATACATTCAATGAACACTGGTCGTTACTGCTTGGCGAAAGAGCGGTCGTTTCCCGCCTTCTTTCTGAGATGGTTTCTGGAATCTACTCCTCGGGAAACGGAAGGTTTATTGAATAACCTTCGCTCCCTCATACAAATGCCGCCGAGTGAAGACAAAACTGCGCCTTACTCCTTTTACCACAAATCATTGTTCGAATTCCTCGAGGACGGCAAGCGGTCAGGGTCACTCCAAGTTACATTTGGGCATCGACATGCATTGTACACCACCAAGTACCTCAATGTTTGCATTAGTACGATTCCTCCGCCAACTCATCGATGACATACTAACACGCGTTTTCAGATAAAGGCTTCCCCAACGCTCCTCCCGCTGAACAGGCTGAGCTTCTGGACTATTTCGTAGATCTAGACCCTTTTTATGAAGGAAGTTTACTTTATTCTGGAGACATGCACCTGCGGTGTGACGTCGAATGGTGGGTTAGGCTATTCATTGCTAAACAGAAGTTCGTCAAGATTAGAAAGGCTTTCATCTGGGCTCATAAAGACGTGCGTCGTTCGCTAATATTTTTGCGGGATATACCGCCAACTTCAATGTGTTTCCCCAGTGCTCATGGTACCACTGTTCCTCAACCTGCTCGCTTTGGAGAGGTGCCATACTCCGCTGCTTCCCCTCCGAGGAATGGAACGTTCCCTCAAGGGCTTGGAAAATCCGAGATAGATTTCGTCGCTGCACCGAACTTCCTGAGAAGTACTTCACGTTGAGAGAACCTCGACGGAAGAGGGGAACGTGAGCAGCGTATTTGTCGATTAACTTTGTCACCTTCGTGGACGAAGGTTGGCGAAAGTTGTTCGCGCTGCTTGCATCTTCATTTCTCTATTTATATTAGTATGAGCGTAGGACTCTTTGCTTTCATAGCCGTAGACCGGTATGTAGTAAGATTGGAATCCCGCTCCCATAGCGCATGCCCGTGATCATTTAAATAACTCAGAAAATACTACTGCTGGATGTGTACGTCAAATAACCTCATTACAGATATGGCTCGATCCTGACTTCTATGCCAGGGTTGTCCGACCGGAGCCCACTAGCAATTTCATGAAGCTCAGAACCCCACTTGGGACTGGGTGCCCGGTAAGTAATATCCACCTTTTTCAAATTCACCGTTTCACGCACAGCCCACAGCGCCGTTTGAATCGGAAAATCTGAGTCAAGGCCGTGGAGTTCGAGGATTTCCAGATTTCGAAGATAATCCAGATTCAACAGAGGGGCACCACCATCGCTGGGCGTCAAATTTTGACCGATGTTGGGCGTAGCAAGGCCGCTTCCAGGTCCGCCGTCCGCTTGGAAAAAGACATTCTCCAGCTTGAGGTGGACGAGCTCTGGCCACGCCGAAAGGGCATTTTTGAGCTGCCAGTCCATCGTAGCTATCCCACGAAGGGTGAATGATCGTAATGTGTGCTTGGTATTCAGGTTTTGGGGTCGTCGAAAAAAGAAGTTGAAACTCGGTAGCTGGTCGCGGTTACGCACGCCCGTGTCTTCGGCTTGACGAAGGTCTTCAAAGCCAAGATCGAGGCTCGCAAGCGTTGGCGCTACGAGGAATTCCAGGAATTCGGCCATTGCAGGACGGGTGAGATGAGCCATCTTCAGATGTTGGAGACGGGGGAGAAGGAAGCCTTTAGGGCTCAGGCTCTGGATGATAGGGTGACGGCGATCCTTGATGAACCTCGACACAAACTCCATGTCGATCGTGAGCTTCTCAAGATTGATGCAGCTTTGAAGCGCACTGAGCAGGTGAACGCCATAGCCCGCGCCTGTGCATATGAACTCGAAGGATGTCAGGCGCTCTTGCATGATAATGGGGGTTTCGAGTGTGAAGTATGCGGGTATGTCTGCTGGAGGGCATAGAGTGAAATTGGTGACGGGTGGGAGTTGGAGGAGCTCCGAAGTGGAGAGGCCAGGCGCATCCCAATGCTCGACGTAGAGGATAAACGACCTAATCGAGTCCCAGGCACGACGGTTCGTTGTATCGGGCTCGAGTAGCGACAGCATACTCCGCAGACAGCTGGTGCGTGGAATCCACAGGCTCAGCATCTCAAGGGGAGGGCCCTCCATCAAAAGGCGGATGAACTTTGGGTTCGCTACTGTGCATGCGCAACCCAGACGCTGGTGCTGACCGTGGTGGGACCCATCGACAATTTTTAACCTTCTTTGGAGATTTCTGGCGCGCCAAAGCCACGTTTCCATCTTCACCCAGACTTGTGGATCAGGCTTTGGGCCGATAAAACAATGAAGCCTGTTCCAGAGTCGACGTTCGCTGAAAGCAGCACGATGCCAATTCTTGCAAACAAGGGCAAGATTAAGGACATTCCGCCGTTCCTTCTCCCCCAATATGTCCGGTGGCATGACAAGATAGAAGATTTGCTCCAGGACCTCGATAGGCATTCGCCTAACGGGTGATAAAAGCGCTTGGTGTTTGCGAATCTTTTCTTCCAGCAGTTGGATTTGCCAAAGCATGGTATTGATAGAATTTTCGATGGCTTGGATTTCAAAAGGCGTCGGAACTGCGTTGCTGGAGAACAGATGAGAGAAATTGGGATCGGGCCAATCCATGGTTGTGGTTGAATCGAAAGGGACAGACTTTCCGCTTACAGAGTAATCTGCGCGATTTTTTCTCTCCTCTCGTCGTTTGACAAGTTGATGTGACCAGTGATGAGTAATGTCACGCTCCAGTGAGGGTGTACGATGCAGAGCTGGTGTGACGGAGATGAACTTGAACATTGAGCTGACTAGACTCCACCGCATTTGGTGTGTGACCCGGCTAGCTTGCGCGCTCAAAAATCGAATCGCGCAGATTATTATACAAACGACCGTAGGGCCCCTATGACCTGTCGCGTTGCTGATTGAATAACCACGTCAAAGCCTCCTGCCTCGTAAAAAGGGACAAGGAAAACCAAGGAAGCAAAAGTACAACCCAATAGAAAACTTGAATGGTTATACAACAGAGGAGAAGGGAAGGAAAGACAAAAAAACACCAGTAACTGTTAAAAAGAGAATGTGTGGCTGAAATACTGTAGTCTATGTGTTCTAACGAAACCTTACCCGCACATAACTGTATCATACCTTCCACATACTTGTATAATGATTGTCCTGTATATTTCTGTACATAGACGCATGCCATCGAAGCTGAAATCCTGTCTATCTGTCAACTTTGGTGGCATGGATGGCACAACATGTCACACGCGCTCTGAAGTTTCCCTTTCGCACGGGGCAAACCTTAAGTATACCTAGAAGGAATGAAGCAAAGGTGGGTATGGTATCATCCCCCATATATACCCCATCTCCAGCGTGGATTCTGCGGATTCTGCCCCTACAATTCATAGTCGAATACCTCGCTTTTGGAAGCCAACCTTCCATAAGCATCTTGTCCACAAGCGATCATCCTCTCGATCATTGGAGCCCGCAAAGCCACCCTTCTGCGAGACTCGGGAAAGGTCTAAGACCTAATTGAAATTACTGAATACTCCCCAACACGCTGAAACGTCAGCAATATAGTTCTGCAACATGGAGCTTGGCGATCCTGTGCCTTGCCACCATCCCACTAACCCGTCTGCACTGGGACTCTCTCTCTGTAACGCGCACATCTGACCGCCACTCGTCGAAGTGCAACCGTGACATCACATCGTCCCGGGTCGAGACTTTTCTTCGCCTCCGAAAACTCGTACTCTTCAAGTAGTCATGGACCTGATCATCCTCTCCGTCGGACTAACCGTCCTCCTTGCACGCGACGTCTACAAAACCGTCCGCCGCAAACGCAAAGAGAAGAAGCTCCGCAAGAAGCTCCAAGCGGCTGCTGCTCTCAATGGGGTGGCCGACGAAGAAGGGCACCAATACGTCTCGGATAGCAGGAGTCGGATTGTAGGCCGACCTATCGCTGCACCGCGAACCAGTCGGAACCACCCCGACAGACCCGTCACTAGCAGAACCAACGGTAGTAGAAGCGGACGCGGAAACGGCAATGGAAACGGCGATGGAAGTGGAAATAGACGACGGGACCGGAGATTACGGACGAGTCGGGGCGGCGAGCAGTACCATTACCGCCACGGACTCGATTCCGACGAAGACGAAGAAAGGATTGTGAATCACCACCAGTCGGAGTACGGGCGGATGCCGACGCCTCCACCAGCGTACGAGCCTGGGCCCAACCCCCCGCCAGTGGCTCGTGGCTCGGAATATCCCTTGCCACCGCCGTTCGAGCATGCGTATACGGCGGGTGCTACGGGACAGGTGGCCGAGGCCCAGAGGAAGGCAGAAGGTGCTGAGAATGTGGCGCGGTATGGTGAGTAGATTTGCGTGTAGTAACGTTCTCGGGTGGGAGGCTGACTGGCGGTTTTTCAATCTTCAGGTCAAAGGCCGCCTATGTATCCCGAGCATGTCTCAGCCCAGTTCTAGGGAGTCAGCCACACGGTAGTATGTCGATGCAACCACTCATGTTACGACGGTTCAGTGGCTCAACAATCTCTTCCAGTTGGTTTCTTGATTATTTCGGTGGTTCACGTTCACGAGATTATCAGACAAATGTTTCGGATTCACTTGTACCATATGTTAAGGAGCGTTGTACAGCATGGTTTTATTCGAATATGTAGCGGCCTAGTGTGGTTCCCTGAGTGAAATGGTGTGAAACATAAAGAAGAATTAATGCAATGCTTGTCCTATTTGTTCAGCGCCTAGCGCCATCCATCATCGGAAAGTTCCTCCTCTTTGACCCTGCATGTGCGAAGGGAATATCTTCTTGGAACGGCTACTTGCTGGTCGTACATCTCCGGCGCACGCAATGGTACATCACTGAGACGCGGCTTCTTGGGTGCAGGAGCCTTGGCGAAGGACATGAAGTCGTGGGCGGTGAGTGTACCTTCCCTGGCGCGTCGAGGGAGGGGACGCGTTATGCGCCGCTTGTTAGTTTCGACTTGAAGCTCGTCGTCGCTCGATTCTGGACCATCGGCCACCGAGAAGATGCCGCTTGACATCCTTCGTGACAAAGGGACTGGTTTCGCAGCGGCCTTCTGTTTCGAGGCTGCCTGTTCGGCCTGGCGACGGAGAGCTTCGTTCCTGGAGCGAAAGCTAATCAGCCAACGAAGAAAGATTCGAATCGAACGCGAGCACTCTCACTCTTTCTTCAACCGAGCGATCTCCATCTCCTGTCTCAACCCCTTTTCTTGCAGCCTAACCCTTGAGATCTCCGCATTGCTCATATCCGTCTCGAACTTCGACACTTGCTTCACTAGCCCCTTACACTGCTCCTCTAGTCTCTGGTTTTCCAGTCGCGCTTCCTGTTCGCGCTCGCGATAGACACGCGCCTTGGCCTGGTGTCTTTCGCAATACTGCATGAGCTTCTCTTCTTTGGTTTGCGAATCGGCGATTCGGGCTTTGAGTTTGACGATGTCGCGTTCCAAAGCGCGTTTGGACTGGGCTTCTTCAGCTGGGTCGGTGTCGATGAAGATGCGTCGGACGGGACGGGTGACGAAGGGGTGGTATTTCTTGGGTAAGTAGGTTAGCTGAAAGACGCGTCAGCTTTGTAGGGTTCGTTGAGATAGGAGGCTTGGGCTCACATCAGGCACAACTGAGGAGGAGGGAGATCATTCATGTCAACATCAAAGACGACAGGCAGCACGAGTAATGGGGAACTCACCTAGATGAAAGTCACTCCTACAGGTAGGACATTGGGCAGACGTGGTCTCATTCTCCGGCCGATTGACGACGTCCGTGATACACTTTAAGCAATAGACATGTCCTGGATTCAAGAAAATTTGTCAGTGGCCCATCCTCCTCGCGCCTCAACCGCAAACAAAGAAGGACTCTGAGCTACTCACCACAGGGTATACACACAGGCTCCTTATACTCGCTGAGACAGATAGAGCACTGGCCAGACATCCTGCCACCAACGACGAGCCTTCCACGAACAACAACCGCGATTAGAAAAGGAAAGGGGGTTCAAGTCAAGGAAGAGAACAATTAGAAGTTGGAGAATCCAAGATGAAGTTGAAAAAGAGATGAAAAGACGGTCGCCAACCAAGATCGAAGGAGAGGAGACAAAAGGGTTGCCGCAGGGAGCCACTGAGCGTTGAGCTTGATGGTGACAGGTCGCGTCAAACCCTGTCAACAATCCATTCCTGGCGCGCGTCCAGTCAGCCGAGCGACAACCATCATCGTGACTTTTCTGGGCAGGGTCCCTCTATCCAAATACTATCGTCCGTAGGCAAAGCGAATTAGAAAATCCATGGATGTTGAGATATTAGTGTACGGCTATGGTAGTACAGATGGGATGCGAGTAGCGGCAACAAATGTCCGGTAATAAAAGGGCATGAGGTGAATAGCAATGAGCGATCGTCAGGGAGCAACGAGACAGGACAGGGGTAACGGAGNAAAAAGTCTACTTGAATTTCTACCATTCCACTGTCCCAACAAAAATCCAGATAAAGGAGTCCATAATAGATAGGGCATAGGAACTTGAGTATCAATGTGCCTGTGCTGGTGCGGCATGGCCATACCGCAGCAGACGAACACCCGAAAGTAGGCAGACGAGGAGCGTAACGATCAAGCTCACTGTCACAGGATGGGCAGCCGTCGACGCTCCACTATTACAGATTGAACACGACCACCCTAAGTGACAGTCATCAGCGACCCAAATCCAATCTTAAAACATCGAAAATGCTCACCACTCGCCAAAGGAGTATACGCGACGGGGGTATACAACGCAAATTGCAACATCGTATTCGGACTCAGGTACCCTCCCCTTCTCCTCGCTGTAAAGTCCCTCGCATCCGCAATTCCCAGCGAACAAACATCCTGGGGCAAGGGTAGCTCCGGATGAGCCGTCTGCCACGCATAAGGATCCCACACCACCTCCGTGGCGTCTGGAGGGATTACACCATCTGAAGGTCCAACGGGGTACTTGTTGCCGTTGTTGCAAAAGGCAGAGACGGTGAGTGACCCCTCAATGATGCTGACGTAGGAGGTGTTCCAGCCAAAGGTGATGAGGTTCCCTGGGGCAATTTTGTAAAATGAGGTAGCGGTTTGCGGTGGTTGGGTGATGAGGATCTCCCCAGCTGGAGCAGTTGCTGGGATGTTGACCTGGGTGGTGGGGCTGGCGTTATCGTCGTT
>JANBPK010000160.1:0-12921 GCA_027579435.1 Candolleomyces eurysporus
CGAGACCGTGTTCTCTGTTCGCGAAGTTATCCGTCGTATCTCGAACCCACCGTGTGTTAGCGAAGTCACTTCGTGAAGCATATCTATCGTTGCTGGTTGAGCCTTAGCTCCCCCTCGAACTTGCGATTGTACAAGAAGAGTTCTAGAAGCCTCTGTCGACTCGACTTAGAGCTTTTACCTATACCCCTTGCCCGCCTTTATCTTCACGAAGGTATTTGGTGTGTTGTGTTATTGTGGTTGTGTGTGTGTGTTTGAGTTCTATAGTTTTGTTGGTTAGAGAGCCCTAGTTCGCTACCTGCACATCAGCGCTGCCCAATTCGTTTAGGTTTCGTCCAATTTGTTGCCTTTTTGCCCAGGCTTTTTCATTTCCAGCCAGCAATGGTGCTTTGGGCTTACAGTTGTCTGGCGAATTGCGCGACAGCCAAGCCGCAACTGTCACATGATTTACGCTCATTGGTCGGCCCTAATTCGGGCGAGCACAACGCACACGACAGCATACTGTAACCGACTGTATGGAGGCAACCGTAACGCGTAACATTGGCCTTTTTGGTTGCCTATTTCCATAGGTGTCACGCGTAACGGTGGGTTGGTTGCCAAGAAATAATGGTCGCAAAATAGGGGGAAAATGCGATTATTTTTGCCCAAAAAAGCGCTATCAGAGGGTCTAAACTATGATAAAACATCACTCCACGTCCTTCCGTCCTTTGTGTAAGCCCAAATTGACTCCTGCTCATTGATGGGAACAAGGGTGCCATTGAGTTCACACTCAACAGTCTCAGCGGGAACACAATACTGATCCCCGAGCCCAGCCTGAAATTCCAAATCTGCTGGCTGGGGAGAATCATGATCCAGTTCTGCAACCACTCGGGAGATTGGGACGTCAGTAGCATCTGGAATTCCATATGGGTCCAGGTCTTCGTCCTCAACTTGCAGCGTGGCATTGAGCAGTGCCTCCCTACCAATCTTTGCTTCGATCTCGCTACGCAAAATGGCGTCCGTTTCGAGATACTCCCTGTATGCAATCTTTGCCTTTCTGCTGGTGAGACATTCTTCTCCAAGATTAAATTCCTTGACTGTGCACTTTTCCCAAGCCTGTACAATGCTTAGCCAATGTTTTGAGAGAAAGCAATCGATGGACTCACGCAACGAATCAAATCACGGCCATTGGCACCTCGCATAGTCTCGTGAAGCTTGACAATTGGGTCGACTGATGCATTTCGCAGAATAGGCAATGACGTCGTAAACTTGATTTGAGATGGTGTTAGGCCCTCACTGAGTTGCTCCTTGTGGGACTCGACCAGATAGTCGAGCGCTGCCTGGCGGATTGAATGTTTAATGACCCGATTCAATCCCGCATCCGCTGGTTGCATGATTCCAGTGCCTAGTAATAATGGATTAACAGATGCAATAGACCAACCAGGAAATAGACGCACAGTTAGCTGGGACAAAGATCAAGAACACATTGGGAAACTCTTCAAAGACAAAAGTGCAGAACTCCACGCCTGCGTGAACTGGGTAGCAGTCAATGAAGAGGATTGATTTTTGATTTTTCGGTAGGTCATGGGATCGGATGTATTCTTTGATCCATGGCTGTAGAATCTTTTGCATCCACTGTTTGGGAACACATCATCAGCGGGGGTTACCTCAGAACTAGCTGTCATCCATACCTCTTTCATTGTCTTCAGAGTGCTAAAATGGCTTGTTTTCTTGTCGCTGTTGGCCACTGTGAAATGAAACCCAAGCTCCAGAGCTTCAGCATGTCCTTTAGCATCACTGCTCAGAAGGGAGGTGGAGGTTTTTCCTGCCCAGACCTGCTGGAAAGGAAGGATGTCGCCAGCTGGGGTACTAGCAACACAAAGAGTGTATGCACGCTTTTCGTCCTGATGGAGAATCGAGACTTGTCGAGCACCCTTCTGCTCATATGTACGTTTCTTTGACATCAAAATGATCACCCCGGTCTGGTCCATGTTAACGACAAGACCTGGTGGGATGTCATAGAGATTGATCAGATGTACGAGGCAAAATAAGGTACGTTCACATTGCTCGACTGCATCATCAGGCAGCTTTGCAGCAGCACGCGTGCCATGCCGAAGGCTCCAGCCCATAACACTGGCTAAGAAATGACGGACGTAATGCTATACAAGTTGTCAGTTTGCCATTGCAAAGATGGTAGTCATTGTTTACACACCTCAGTACATTTGAACTGGGTGAGCAGACTGGGCTGCCGGCAAGCAATAACGGCGAGAATGATTGATCGAGCAAGGAGACAATCAACTGTCAACCCAACATCACGCAAGCCCGTCAACTTTCCCTTCACCTCCTCCACAATTCCAGGATATGGCGTCAAGATGCCAACACAGCCACTACGTTTCAGTGAGGCACCGGCTTCCACCTTCTTCAATGTCTGCTCTGACCAACCTCTTACAGGCTCATTCACCATCCACTTGCTGACCGTTCCTTTGTGTAAGTGATTGAAGAGTACCGGCATTTCTCGTTGGAGGTGGAGGACAATCAGCCGCGGAGAAAAAGCAACACAAGGGGCAAGATGGGCAATGAATGCCCATAGGAATTGGTTGAACCAGTTGATGCGTGAGTGCTTCTCCTGTACAACCCCATTCTTCTTGCCATTTCGTCCCAATTTCCAGTTTTCACCTGGTTGTGACAACGCTGCAAGGTTGCTCTTGAGGGATGATGACACAGCCCCTGCCCCGCTGTCGCCAACAAGGACCAGTTCCTTTGCGGTTGGTGCTGATGTGACTTTTTCTGCTCGACGTTTTGCATGGAAGCGCTGTTGTCTAAGTCGGTTCCCTTCCTTTTCCCTCTCTTTCCTTCTTTCTTTTCTCCTTGCCTCTCGCTTTCGCTCTGTCTCATAATCCGTCCCCAGCATCTTCGTCACCTGCCATGTCTGTTGACGAGCCTCCTCAGCAGTGACGGTCTTTGCACCGAAATGGAAGAGTGTGGCTTGCTGTGTTGGCTTCACATGAAATGAAGGGGCAGCTCCATGGTCATTCCGATATCTGGCTTGGGATGCAGCAGCATCGCTTGATCCTGAACTATCTGCCTCGGAGTCGCTGACAAGGTCAATGACTGATCCTTGAGCGGTTGTTTTGAGTTTCTTGCAAGGATTGTGATTGTTGTGAGTGCTCTCTGACTCTTCATCGTCTGCGGTACGAACTCTGATTTTGTCAGCCTTCAAATCCTCAACTGACAACATTTGGCAGGTACCTTTTTCACGGGATTTTAGCACCAGCCCGCTCGGCCGCATCAATAAGCCTGTTGAGCCAACGGTGAAGGTGGCCATCCGGCAAGTCCCTTTCCGCTGGGCTGGCTTCTTTAGCCACCTTCCTGAACATGGAAATCAGACCATCATAGCATGGTCCTCGCTGGTTGAGGGTGATTGATGGCTGCTGGAAGGTCTTGAACACAACTTCCAGGTTTTGGTTGAAGGCATAGAGCAAGCCTTCCTCTTTCACATCATCAGGGTCAAAGCCAAAGCTGTATGTTTCTTCCGGAAGGCTGGCATTCAGAGAGTTAGGTAAATGTTTCAATAGAGTAGCAAGTCGAGTAATACGAGTGTTGAGTGTCTGTGGTACTCCTTTCCTTGCCACGTCGTCTGGCATGGTGGACCGCAGTGATAGAGAAGCGAATGGAACCAAATAAATTCAATAACCGATCCTGGATTTCTACTGTCATTCCTACACCTTAAGCTATCTATTAGGCTTTACGGAGGCATCCAACAGCTTCGAAGTGACCCGCCCTCACCCAAAAGGGTGGTTGCCTATTTTCCTCCCTGTCATGCGTAACGCCCGGTCGGTTGCCAAATTTGAACCAGGAGGGGACCGTAACGGTCCAAAACCGGTTGCCTCCATACAGTCGGTTACAGTATTTTCTTTCATTCTCGACCATTTCTGCCAGCTCAGCGCTGCCATTTGACCTGATTCTCTTTGCCAGTTGTATGGCAACAGCTGGCAACTGATTTCTCATATACTGGAGGCTGGCAATATCCAGCCGTTCGCACACTCAACGGGCCATCGCGTCATTTGCTGGTACGTTGACTTTCCCCTTCCAATGGTCTTTCATATAACAGTAGCACATATACACAGGAGTCAAAAGGGAGCGTGTGATCTCCCCATTTCAATGGGTGCTGTCTGGATGGCCATGTCACCCTTCCTCCTATACCCGAACCCCCCGAGCCACTACGTAGCTACCTTTCTGCTGATACAGACGTTGCCAGAGAATTCCGCAAGGATATTTGGAAATATAATCGAGCTTTTTCATTCACATTGGTTGGTGTACAGCAAGATCATTCAGTCAACCATTGCCCTGGCTGTGGTCCTCCAGTCTATCGAATCTCAGGTGAACTGTACCATGCGTCTGTTGCTCTTAACCCACCTGCAGGTCATCTTCCATGCTACGCTCAGCTCTACGTAATCCAACCTCAGAAAGCTCTTGCTGCCCGCATCAACCAAAACCTCGCTCTTGATCCTGTGGTTATGTGGGGACTCCAGAACATGCTCATGATCCACCACCTACTCACGCAATCGTATCGGCATGCATACCAGATCCTACAAGAGCATCAGGATAACATCAACTACCAGGTCACACTTCACCTTACACCTGGTACGAACCGTGGCGTGTACAACTTGCCGACTGTCAACGAGGTTGCATTCATACTACCAGGGACCATCATCACCGAGCCTCACGACATCGTCCTTTGACTACATGGTGGACTGTTGGAACGCATTTCTGAACTCAATCCTGCATATGCAACTCTCCAGTACCCGCTCCTTCTTCTGCATGGCACTTGCGAGTGGCATCCTGGATTACGGCTCACTGAGACCGAGGATCAGCGAGAACGGAGGCTTGGAAATTGTCGTCGGAGGTTTGCAGCTAGGGAGGAGGCTGGCCTGGAGAATGATGGAGAGGTCAACATTGACCGGAAGCTTACCCTCTCCACCTACACTGCTTATCGTTCTCATTTCCGTCAAAACAATTTCAATATAATCCTCCGAGGTGGCTTGTGGATTCAGAGAAATCAAACCAGGTTTTGCACTGCACAGTTGAATCATCTCCAGGATGCCAATATGAATGATCCTGACAACATGGATGCTGGCAAAATTGGGCANGTGTGTTTTCCTGCCATCATCGTACATTGGTGGACCATGGAATATGGCTCAGAACTACCAGGATGCTATGGCCATCGCTTGCTTCTATGGCAAGGTTGATATCTTCCTGATGATGACCACCAATCCAAAGTGGCCTGAAATTGAGAGAGAGCTCCTTGGACAGACGGCTTATGACCAGCCTGATTTGGTCGTCTGGGTATTTCAGCTCAAGAAACAGGCGTTGATTGACCGGATCGTCAAGGACAAGGTCTTTGGGGAGGTCGATGCGTACGTCTACACCATCAAGTCTCAGAAGCGAGGCCTTCCCCACATGCACCTCCTTCTGTTCCTCAAGAACGGTTATAAACTCACAACCCCGGAGGCCATTGATTTCTGTATCTCTGCATAGTGGCCAGATGAAGCAACTGAAAAGAAGCTTTTTGACACTGTGTGAGAGAAAATGGTTCATGGCCCCTATGGACCTGGATTTCCAAATGCGCCAGGCCACCTTCAATGCTGGCAGCACCAGATCAGCCTCAGGCTGGTGCCACTCCAAGCCACAGCCCTCCAGTTGTTCCCACCGATGGCCAACCACCTCAGCCGTCACTCATAGTGACTCCCCAGCAACTGCTCAGTCTTACCGCTAACAGGCAGCTCCGATCTAACGCACAGAACGCTCATGCTGAAGAGGGTGCAGGAAAGGTGGCAGGAAAGAAGCGGTTGCAAGGAGATCAAGGTGGTGATAATGGTCACATCAAGCGGCTGAAGACAAAAAGTAAGGATTAAAAACTATTACTTCCAATGTTAAAGTAGAATTTTAGTGGAATTTTGAGAGGATCTATGTGTACATAACACTTGAACAACAACAGAAACTACAGCATGCGACCAAAGCAAGAGTGAGCGACGGCCGGAGGGATGAACACCAGGATGATGTGCAGCGGATGCCCAGATATCCAACTACCAAGAAGGTCTGCATTCACAGTGTGCATAGCACGGGTAAAAGTCTCATCAAACTAGTAAAATGTCGAAGCTCTAGCGGGCGCTGGAATCAACGATCGCAGCCTGGAAAACCGTCGTGATCTCAACTTTCAAGCTTGGCTATGCCTCGATCCAAGCTTTCAAGCTTCAAGCCTGACTATGTCGCAATCTCCCGACTGCGTTGAGATCCCAACCATTGGGACCGCCAGGCTGTCAGGCTTCCAAGTTCAATGAATCAAATCAGTTGGGACGGTCCGCTCTCCTCACTTCAACGTTGATGGCCGTGTCTCTATTCCACCTTTCCCTGACCCTCCCAAGTCTCTATTTACATACCTATCCACAATACAGCACAGCTATTTCAACAGGACATATGGAAATATAATAGAGCTTCTTCATTCACTTCAATTGGTGTTTGGCAGGACTATCCATCAACCGCTGCCCTGATTGCGGTCCTTTGGTGTTCAATATATCTCATGCTACAGCTGCCTTCCAGCACCCACCAGTTGTCCATCTCCAGATCCATCTTCCTGGAGAGCAGAACATTGTCTATCATGATGACCAGACAATATTGGCTGCTTTCTTTGAGGCGAACACTGACAGCGGACCTGCCCAAGAACAAGCAAGCAATGGGAATTTATTTGTGAACCATTGTACCATATGTCTCCCACCGTGCATAGTACGGGTCAACAGGGCAAGTTGGTCTCCAAATCAACATAGCAAGAAATCAAAGCTCTCGCAGGCGCTGGAATCAATGACTGCAGCATGAGAACCCGACTATGTTGAGATCCCAACTATTGGGCCTGCCAGGCGCATTGGGCTTCACGTTTCAAGGAATGGGATTCTCTGGCATCACTGTTCTGGTTTAAATCCATACAACCTTNGGGGGGGATATTATTTGCCTATGTTATATGCCATCCCTTTCTTTGGCATGGGGGCACTTGGGCAGTTTTCATCTCAGCACTCCCAAAATCGAATGTGAGTGACACTTCCCAGTGGGAAAATAATCATTGATCCAATAACTATGACTTGGAGCTTTGAGCGATGCATCAACGGCGCTTGGGAATCAGCGCCCAGGCCATAGTCTGAGTATTGGATTATGCACCCAACATTGCGCGTTCTGCCGTTTGAGTAATCAATCTCAAGAGTGCCACCAGTGAAGCACTCGAGAACGCATTCTCATAGCGCCTCATTGTTTTGGACACTAGGGGTAACTGTGACCCAAATACCTCTTACTTGAATGGTCTGTGTTGACTTCTTCACTCGCAGACATGGGCCTCAATATCTGGTTTTCATCTCAAGCTTGAAAATATGTTGCACTTTTCTGAGAAGGTTGTTTTTTAACTTGATTCATACTCATTCAATGTCTTCCATACTTTCCGTGACCATCACAAAGCCCGTACTTCAGAGTACAAATTGTTGCGTCAGTGCGAGTACTCTGCATGGCTGAGAGAAGACATGCATATGGTTGTACTCTCCTGCTTTGAATGGGAGTTGGTGCTTTCCAACAGTGGTTCAAGTGATGGAGGCTCTCCATCACCGTCAATCGAGGGATTTTTCATCACATTGGTCTTATCATGGCAGTGAATGGGACATACCACTGGAGAAGGTGGATATGTTGTCGTCTTGGTTGACAAAGGTGTTTGTGACGCTGCCTCAGCATGGGCCACCTCCCATTCAGCCGATACCACCAATACCTCTCAACTGTCTCATACCAAATAGTGGTGAAGCTCCACCGACGATCGATCTGAATACAACAATGTTTGCTCACTGACGGGCGAGGAGAGAGGGACAATAGATGTATGCACTCGAAAATATTTTGGGGATCTATGGTATTCAAGGCCCTGAAGCCTCCCCCATGCCCGAATGACATGAATGTGAATGTGGGGCCGCGTGTACCACATACCACCTGGGAACCCACTGAGACCTCCAGCAGTCCCTGCATCTGGTGGTCGCCCTCTTCAGCCTTTCAGACCTCCTTCACCGAATTGGTCGTGGATTGTTCGTGTCTGCTTGTCGCTGAAGAATTTGAAGGCTGCTGAAACCTGAGTCTGGAGGGAAGTCAGTATGATGTATCTGGGGAGGAAACGGGATTCGGATGCTTGCCTCTTTGAGCTTTTTCTCGAATTCTTTTTCCATTCTGGATAAAATTTCAACGCCTGTAGAATCTGGTGAGTGAGATTGAACGTAGTCTGTGAGAAGAAGATAATTGCAAGGACTCACCATCTTCTTATAGCCATCTTGATATCGTCCTCGGCAGCATTCTGCATCTTGTGTAATCTTTACCTGATGTGTGTGTGCGTAGAGGGATAAAATTAAAGCTCGTTCTTTCATACCAAAGGAGGTGTGCTAGCTCGCCGCCACCCAGGATGTTGAAAGGAGGTTTGATGAGGCGTTTGTGGTAGGCGATGTTCCTATATCTCTTTTTCGACTGCGTTCTGGTGTATTGGTTTTGAGGGGTGACGAGATACGCAGAATTTCCATTTTCTCAGAAGTGACAGAGAAGATAGGGATGGCAGTCGAGTCGGTCGTACGCGAAGGATGGGGAACTTGGATGCATATAGAAACAATTCTTGTGCTTCGCCTGAGGGCCGGCGTCCCAAAACACCAGGATGGCTAGTTGCGCCTGGAATACAGACTATCAGCCTAGGTGTCGAGAAACTGCGAGGAATAGTGAGCTTAGGCGCCAGAGAGGAAATCAGCAGCGCGATGTTTGTACACAAAGTGATGACCAAACATCACGGATCGGCATTTTGAATCTTCTAATCGAATGGGCCTGAGATTCTCCCAACATTGTAATTGTCTCTTCGATTCTCTAATGATTCCTGCAATAACCGGAACCCATGGCGCCATTCCAGAACTATACTCTTCGTGGCAACGAATGGTGAAAAAAGGTGGCCTCCCTTACCTCTTAACCGATTCATCTCAGATTAAACTTATGAGAAGACCGGTGAATGTTTGAACCCGCACGCACAACCAGTTGGGCAGCCATCTGCAATAGCTGTGCGACACCTGTAAAGACAGCAGGAGTAAGTGTTGATATTGACTTTCTGTTTAACAACAGCTCTGACCCGCCTGTGCATCTCAGGTTCGGTTCATGATCCCGATGATGACAAGGATTCGTGTGAGCAAACTGTGACGCCGCCACCTGGCAGACGTGCTGCATCAACTTCATCTCGACATTGATCTTATTCATGGAGATAATTGGCCAGGCTAAGCAGCCCCTGAGACGCGTCCTCCAGCTTAACCCCACTTTCAATGACATCAATATCCATACCTTTCATTTATCCTCAGCTATCCACGGGTGGGATTTCGCAGTTTCTTCAAACGTGAAAGGTATGCTTCTTGTCGCTTCTTTGTTTGCCGATTAGGTACATCTTCCCGATCTTTGGGATATCTTTGCTCACCTAACATTCGAAACCCTCTCTTCCGCTTCGTTTTTCTCTCCAAACAAACCTATGGGGACACAAGTTCGGTACAAACTCTTCCGCCTCCCAAGATTTTCGCGCCCCCATGCCCTAGATTCGCGAGAAACTGGCCTTTTACTGGTGCTATGGCTCGTAGCCTACCGTGACCTGCGCTACTTGACCCCCATGCTGTCTTTTGAAGGAGGCTTGCTTTGGTCTTGATAGCGACTCTTTATTGGGGAGCCAGTATTGGATGTCGAGAGAAAGCTTGTTGAGGCTCTTTCGGTTGTGGTATGCGATGTTCCTACCTCTCTTTTTGCTCTATGTTTATTGATGTCGACTGCGCTGGGTTCCTTTGGATGAACGAAATTTTCATCATGACTACAAACCTTCAAGGATAGACATACGCTCGTCTCGATTGGTCACACCCCCTTCAATCCTGCAACGATACCGAGGTGCGGTTTCCCTCTCCATCAGCTCTTACTGCGACGAATGGCTACGGGCCAAATGCAACTTATGAGTGACCTCCCGCCTAATTGCGTAGCTCGAATGAACGGCTTTTCGAGTCTCTTTGGTGGACATGGCGCTGCGCACGATTCACCGCTAGTGATACTGACGTTTTTGTATCATCTCTGCTGTGAGAGCCAGTGGAACACTCTTGCATAATCCATGGCCCACCTTAGCTTGGCCATAGTAGGCAATACGATAGTGCATCCGGGCTGCAGGATGACAATCCAGCAATCTCTTTCCAAGCCCCGTGCAGCCAAAGGGTCTCTGCAACCTGATGGCTCCAAGAACATCCATGGCGAGGAGAAAAACAGAAGGCGATTATCTTCAAGCTCATGAAAGGGCCGTACATCTTCCGCACTGCGCTCAGTTCCATGAAGCCAGTGCAAAGCGGACATGGGAGGTGACTGGTGCGTTCATGTGCATGATACCTGACTTCTGCAGGTGCTGGCAATGTATCCGTGATTCGCCAAACGCATCTTTGTGGTCAAACTAATGCGATCCCAAACTCAAGTTCAGTAAAGCGACCAGTTTCTTTCAGCCGCGTCCGTTCTACCGATCAGTCCGACACTCTCTCCCTCCCTCTCCAAGCCATCCAAATCTTGAACATCATGAAGAACTGCAGTTTTCAAGCGNCGCGGGCGCAACTGGAATTCGAAGGGGTTGAAGTGGGGGTTGTCCGCCGCAAAGGACGAATCAACCTCCTGCGAGATCGGCTCGTTTCAGAAGTGGAGGAGCAGGGGAGATATGGTAAATCAATATCGGTATAGTGAATAGATGGATCTACACAAGTTATGGGGACGGGCTTGAGGGAAGCGTGCATTTTAGATACGATCATCGTCCCGTGGATATTGAATATAAGATGAAATATAGCAATTCGGATCGTAACATATGGGGAAATCATAGCAGCATAAATACATAAACCAACTTTCCATTTGAAACAAGAGAAAATGGGGCATAGGGGCATGAAGAACGTTGTGGAGATACTGGCGTAGACATTCAGGTCGCAGGAAGCCGTTTTATAGAAGGGAGACTCGTAGGACAAGTTTTTAAACAAGTCAGAATGGGAAAGAACCTGGTGTGAAGTGTGGTACGCCGTTCCATTCCACTTTTGCGAGTATGGTGCACGTTCGAAGGTCCGCTGACAACTCCCATTTACGCAGTGATCTTTAGTTTAACCCCAGTCTGAAGGCGAGATGTTTCGTCAAGGGGAGTCTCTTAACCAGGCTACAAGCCACCAAATAAAGAATGGTAAGCATGCTATAAAACCGTTGTGGGTGGTGAATCTTGCGAGAGACGCCGGCTGGTAGAATCAATATCCCGTCCGGAGTCTCGAGAGCTGGGAGGATCATAGACTGACATAAACATGAGGATTGCAACGAAGGGTATTGGGCGAAAAGGGTGGCTACATGCATGGTTGCGGGGTGACGGTGATATCGAATCTTGGCGACGTGTTAGGGTGGAATCGAAAATGCAATGGGGCTTGGGCTCATTTCCTTTTGCTGCAATATTGTATTTCTATGGACTCGGATTACTGACAAAGAGATGTTGCCTACCTGCGCTTCCTCAGGAAGTTGGTGTTTCTCACTTACCTCCGGAATTCCTCGCCAACATCATTGGAAAGTTTGGAATCACGAATCTCCTTAAGCACTTGACCGTCTCGCAATTGATACGTCCAAAAAAAAGGCACAAGAAATTTTTTCAACAACTGTGTCATTAGATATCTAGATACTTGTCGAGAAACGGATAAGAGGACTACAAATCAACTGATAAATATGACAGAGATACAGGTGTGATGTATAGTTTGATACAAAATGGAGCGACTATGACATAGGAATGGCACTGGGAAAAGATGGAATACGAAGTGTATCAGTAACCGTATTCTACTCAACATAGCTCGATATAAATCAAAAGCCCAAGCCGAAGATACCCAACATTGCCCGGGTGGGCGCAAGCGCAGCATTGGCCGCTGCCTCAACCCGACGAGTAGATGCCAGTATGAGGTTATTCTGGATTGGCATTACAGGAGCTATTTCCCCAGTTTGAGCAGCTTTCAGGTGTGGAATTGTGGCTGAGGCCGTCATAACGCTGATGGTAGCAACACTGGCGCAAAATGTCAACCGAGAATACACCAAATCAAAGCGAATACCTACTGATCGAGGCCCTCAACAGTTCCCAAGTGGGTTCCCGGGCCTAGGTCATTGTCCCAAACGGCGCTTGAGGTGTTGACCAACCCATCGGTCTGCCCAAAGAGTCGGCTGGATGGGTGTACAGGTCTGCATGGGTGGTGAGCTCAGAATGTCAGGGAAGAGTGGATCGTAGTATGACTGACGCGAAGAGCAGTGTGGGGATTTCGGTGAAGCCCGCCCAACTGAAATATCGCACAGAGGGGTTGTTCTCAATCTGTCTGTTATAGTTGCTCATGTACCAGTGAGTGAGGTTCCCGAATGCTCTGAAGTCGGTTCCAATGATTGCACCGAGGGTCTGGCCCAGCGCTGAGGGAGGTCAATATTATGTCCGACTCCAGGTGAGTCAAGGGAGACCAACCGTCAGGCATTGAAGGAGCGAAATTTATCATTTTGACTCCTCGGTGTGGGGTTCCCTGTCGGAAAAAAACTCATTCATATAAACTTCGGCGGTGTGATCGAGGTGTCTTACAAATGTGGTCACAGTCTGGATTCGAAACCCTAGGTTAAAAGTCATTGCTCTCGAGGCAATGTCTCGAGCATTGATTCCTCCCTGTGAATTTCACGGGAGTACTCGTAACGGGAGCAACTGAGGAAAATCTGGATCCAACCTACCATTGAATGGCCGAAGAGGTGGACAGTTTGTCCACAGTACCGGGCGGCAATCTGTCTAATGAGAACCATCGATCGTTCCTCAATGCCGCCGTACGGTGGAATTTGTGGGGTGAAGTATTCCACTCC
>JANBPK010001600.1:0-25433 GCA_027579435.1 Candolleomyces eurysporus
GAACTAGTAACCTTTCTAGGTATGTCAGATTTACTACTAGAATAAGCCTCAGACTCGTGGCTCATGATGTTGAAGAAGCTGCTCCATTAGACCTAGAATAAACGCAGAGTACATGTAGCTCATATGCACGCCCTCCACTGTAATAAACAAGGATCGAAAGTACATACCGCGTCGATAGATGATTCACCGCACTCGCAAGCTTCACCATCCTGATACCTTTCAGACAAACCATTATATTCTCCGGTGCCGTCTGATCAGGATGTCAAAAACTAGCATCAGTCCGACAGTTCCCGATCAGCTATATCTGGCCATATCAGCTCTCCCACAAACCCCTGATGCACGAGGTTCCAAGCTCCAACACTCTTGATGCGCAGTTCAGCTATGCAGCTTCTTCGAGATTTAGGACGTCATAAGGCGCCCGGAGTCCCACAAGTCCGACAAGGTGTTTACCGAGTGTTTACGCATACCGATACCTATGTGCACACCAAGGACCGGGTACCGCGGAAAGCTAGTTCGATTTGAAACGGCATAAAGGTGTGAGCGTAGAGTCGGCGCACTATTTAACGCAGAAGAAACAGAGTTGATCATCCACAAGTATCTCGAACAATGAGCGATCATTATTGGGAGCACCTTCTTCTGGTTGGGGCTCGAAGCTGGTATGCATACTACACGATAGCCCTGGTTCAACTTGGTATGTGCCAATTCACGCCCTTCGGTCGTGAACAGCATCACTGACTGACACCAGGAATACACCTTTTCATGTCACTCTACGGTCTTTCCGTTTTTCTGGAGACTCCAGACCACCTGAGGAAGGGCAGGAGGAGATATATAGCAGCCAGCTTCGTAATGACGGCGCTCTTGATCTTCAGCACTTCCCTTGACGTGGTCAACAACTTTGACGCACTCTTCGAGTCAACCTCCGGTCGCCATTATGCAGAACTTGGGTTGGCAAGTGGCTATGCCTGGAAGGCATTGCTCGCCAGCACCACCACGGCGGTTTCCATCTGGCTTGGGGATGCACTGCTTGTAAGCATCTTTGCAGTCCTTTCACAGGCCTATGACCTACGAATTGTACTGCGCAGGTATATCGTTGCTATGTGGTCTGTACAGGATATCGGTGGATCGCAGTCCTTCCTGGAGCTACATGTACGGCTGCAATGGGTCAGTCGTCTTTATCAGTGAGCGGGAGAAGTACTAAATTCATTTCAAAGTACTGCTGATCCTCGCAACATACATCAAACCCGAGGACTCTTGGTTCAATATTTCCTTGTGTTCCACCCTCTCCGTGTTGCTTACCGTCTTGACCAATGTCATCGTCACGGCCCTCATCACATCGCATCCGTCGCACGATGTCCATGTTCTTACCGGAATCGCACTTACGGCCCTACACTGGGGTTGTTGCCATTTTAATCGAGTCTGCTCTACCTCTCACCATCTTCGGCATTATTGCAGGAGCATTGGTGCTTGCAAACACTACTGTGCCAAGCGTGGGTCAGTCCGAAGGAGCCATGGTTTGTCCGTTTGTGTTTTATAGTCTTTTCTACGCGTTTTGCGTAAGTCCTCGAGCTCAAATACCTCAGGGAATGCTGTCTAAACCTCGTCTATCAGGCGCTCTCCCCTCAAATGATCATATTCCGGGTGACGACCGGCCGATCTTTGCAAAAGTTCCCTGAGGTGAACAATGGCGTTCTGTCAAGTCCCATCGAATTCGCCCACGAGAATGCTGAATCAGGTTTCCTCCAAGCATCTTGCGATCGGGAATTGGGCAATGGAGGCATGAATCTCGAGGATGGACGGGGTGACGCAAGTGACAGCCCTACCTCAGGATCAATTTGCCGCATGAATGACGGAGGCTAAGGAGCTGGGAGGTTGATAGATCGATACGGAAGAGAGTGACATTCGTCTGGATACCTGGAAATGGAGCACGGCCCCAACCCTGTTCAGCGTACCCGGCGGCAGACCCGGAATAAACTGCGCATCGATAGGCTGTGGTTAGCCATAGAGTCGAGGGAAGAGGAAGCTGCGGTCCGACTATGAGATTCTGCTTTCTACCGCAAGCTAGGAGGAATCGACTGCGGGCCTGTGCAAGGTTTCCCTTTAATTCCTACCAATATATAATGTTCGGTTCATTTGTTCATTTGCAAAGATCTTGCAAGCAAAGATACGCGAATCGTGTTTCATCCCATTTACAAGTTCGAGGTGCCGCCCTTTCTCAAGCGCGGTATGCGCGTGAGGGGTTTCCTGCTCAGTTGAAAATAAGCACTGGCGCCGGGATCCGCCCTTCGTTCGACCCTAGGCATACGCACACAGCGTCGAGAAGCATGCAGTCCATCTCCGCCCGCTCACTTGATAGAATCAAGGCGCTTGCACAGACAGGGGTAGACCTGCCCGATAAAGGTGGTAATAGCACGTGCGCGGTAATGACCAACGTTGGGCAAGGCTCCGAGCGGAGCATTCGTTTCCTGAGTCAAATCTCTGACTCTCTGCGCATTTTCAGCACTCGCTCAGCTCAGCTTCCGCGAACCCGAAAAATAATCTCTACGGGACTTATAAAGCAGCAAAAGGCCGACGAAGACCAGAACGAACCACCTCTGTACTCGAGTCGAAGCCTCAGAGTACAGAACCTCAGGACAGTGCGACTTGCGGGGAGAGTGTACACTCTTTCTCACTCGTCGTTCGGTCTGCCTCTAGCGACTTTATGACCTGGCTCCATGACTTCTTTCACGCAAAGAATTTTCAGGGTTTCCAGCGGTTGCTCGACGGGCTCAATGAGAAGAAGGCGAGTAACCCGGCGGGACCCAGCACCAGCGGTGGGCGTTCATGGAATCGACCAGGCTCACTAGCGTCGTCATCTGAGGTCAACTCTCGAGACTGGCTTGGGCGCAGTGTGTTACATTTGGCCGCTGTGTCGACCGAGTCGATCGAATACCTCAAGGCATTGCTCAAGCATCCAGCCATCAACGTCAATTTGGCCGATTCGGAGAGCCAGTGGACGCCGTTACATCGAGCCTTGTATCATGCAAATATCCCAGCAGCGTACGTGTATTGATGGTTCACCTTATTCTGAAGCTAATGCTGCTATAGTTGCCTTCTGTTGCAGCGTTCCGATCTCGACATCAATTTGAAGGACAAGGAAGGATACACTGCGTTCGACGTTTACAACTCCACAAACAATGGCACCAAGCCAGATATCAACGACAAAGATGCAGAATTGTTCACTTGGGGTGCAAATAGGTGCGTGTCAGATTCTCTCTCTCGTCTGTGTCTAATCATTGCTTCACAGGAACGCTGCACTGGGCTTAGGAGACGCCAACGACAGGGTCCACCCCGACAAGGTTGTGCTACATTCCAAAGAGGATATCACCGACACCGAACCCCTCGCCAAGCGGTTCAGCCCGGTATTCGTAAAGGAGATTCAGATGTCCAAACTCCATACCGGTACGAACGATTCTCTCTCTCCGATCATCCAAAGTCCTGACACCTCACTAGCGGTCATCACATCCGAAAGTTCTGAAAATCTTAGAGTTTGTGGTTTTGGCAGTGGAGGCAGGTGCGCCATATTCCACTTGGTCAATGATACACAGCTCATGGGATGGAAAGGCTGGGGCGTGGCCAGCAAATGCAATATGATCTCAACCCGCTTCCCCAATTCGACTATACGATCGTCGCCGTTGCGCTAGGACAAGACCATACACTGGCTGTTACGAAGGCCGGTGAAATCCTCAGCTGGGGGTTGAATCGTTTCTCACAGCTTGGCTATGTTGTTGAGACGACCCCTGGGAAGTTCGTCGATGAGCCTATACAAACTACTCCCAAGAAGATCTTGAATCCTCTTCGTAAAGAGGTGGTTATTGGCGTAGCTGCTTGCAAGACTGCGTCCGCGTGTTGGACCGCAGAAGAGGTTTATACATGGGGCACCAATCATGGTCAGCTTGGGTACGATAAGCATGCACACCCGGTGCAAGTACTTCCTCGTATAGTCACCAAATTCTCGATGCCCATCGTGGCCATGTCTCTGACAGTACGTCCTTTGTTTTATTTCGGGCCCAACCTCACTCACACGAAAGCCTTCAGGATAACGTGATGGCTTGCCTCCTCCGCTCTCAGCAGGTGGAGTGCGTCTGGAACGATAGACATTATCGCATCAAGTGCGTACTAAATATTATATTCTATGCCTGAAGTAAAGCTTATCGTCATTCAGCTTTCCCATCCATGCGTTTCCTTCAGAGATTCAGCCGTACCGACCTCCACAGGCCATCAAAGCGTCCCATATCGCCAAGCTGGTGGCTTCTGAGAACCTCATTGCCGCATTATCATCCAATGGAGAGGTCTTTACCTTTTCATCGCCTACTAGCTCTTCAGAGCAGAACGTGGACAGCAGTAACTCGGCGAGACACCCTTTCCAACCCCAGCGGATTTGGGCACTTCGAAAGAAGTTTAGTTCCGTCAAGGTACTTATCCAGTTTCACGGTATATTGCCTCGTACGATTCTGACCGTCTATCCCAGGATGTCGCTATTGGCTCTGATGGCTCTATCATAGTCTGCACGGAATCGGGCCACGTCTACGTTCGCATACGGAACACGAAAGGCGCCGGGAAGAATTTCAAGTTTCAAAGAATCCAGTACCTCCAACGCATCACCCATGTATCGGCGAATAGTACCGGTGCTTTCGGTGCCCTTCGCGTGGATTTCAAAGCCAGGCCGATTCACGTGGAAGGCAATTCGTTGGCTCAAGACCTGGGAAATGTTCAGCCTTTCCTCGCTATTCTCAATTCGAAGTCGGATGGAAGTTTCGACAGCAAATCTGTGGATGACGCTGCGGCCGCCTCGACCCTTCCGGCCTCCTCCAATCTTGAGCCCGATGATGACGAAGAGCAGGAAGATGCGGATATTGAGCAGGATATCGCCAAGCTTCGCGATCTCATCAGGTTTTTGAAGCGGGAGCATGATAAGCTGAATTCGGGGACGAAATCTGCAAAGGAAGATGATGTGAAGCATCTCCCGCAGGGCGCTGATACCCTCATCCGCATTGGCGGGTTCACGATTCCAGTCCACCGCGTCATCCTCGCCTCTCGTTCGCCCCGATTGCTCGACCTCTTCCACGGAACTCCCATAGTTAACTCCGACTCCAAACCCAAGCTTTCGATTCGGCCCATGGCCTCGAGACCCGGTCCTGGACTGGGCGTGAACAAGATCACGGTCTTGTCGGTGAAGGGCGTGAACCCGCTCTCGGTTCTGGTGCTCGTGCACTACCTCTATTCGGACGAGGTGTTGGCAATTTGGGACCGCCGTATCAACGTTGCACTTGCCACATATCGGCTTGGGATCAAGGTCGACGCGGGGCTCGTCAAGTCTGATCTCCAGACCCTGGCTGGTGTCTTGGATCTGCAGCCTCTCCAAGTCGTTCTGCAGGCTCCTGTCAAGCGGGTCCCGTCGTCTTCGCTTCCGCAGCACTTTGGGCAGCTGTTTGAGGTTGCGCAGAACGAGGAGCAGCAGCAAGATTCGTCGTCGTCTGATGCTCGAGCTCCGGAAGCACTCAGACCTGACGTTGTTCTGGAGTTCAAGGACAGGAATGTTTGGACGCATTCGACGATCTTGAGGTGTAGGTCGGCGTTCTTCGCTGGGATGTTCGGGTCGGAGGAGTGGACGGAGAGGAGGTGGAGTGCAGAGGGCGTGTTGAGGGTTGAGTTTAGGCATTTGAGGTGGCATGTTATGCAGTACGTTATGAGGTTTATGGTGTGTGGTGAGGATAGGGAGATATTCGAGGTATTGGGTGAGTAGGGGTGGTTTCGTCCGTCTCGTTGTACTTTGATTTGCTGATATCGCCTTTTATTGCAGCGTTCGCCAAGACAGCTGATGACGTCCTAGAGTTCATGTTCGAGGTTATGGCAGCTGCGGTAAGTGTTTGTTCTCTCCGCTGATGATCTATGCTGAATGCTCCACCATTACTTTAGACCGAGTTGCTGCTCGATCGGCTGCTTCTTATCTGCTCATCCATCATCTTGAGCTATCTGAACATCCACAACTGCTGCTACATTTTGGCGGAAGCGACACACTACCACGCCCTTCAATTGATCGACAGAGTGCAAGAATACATGGCAGCTAATCTTGAATCTCTGCTCGAATCCGGTTTCCTCGACGATCTGCCCAACTATCTTCTCCAGCAACTTTCAACTTTCATCGCGACGAGGCAATCGGAGAAGTCGTCATTCACCAGGACACCAGTCCACGTGGACAGCCTGTTGGCGAAGCATTGGGATTGGCTATCGTCAGAGGATATTCCAACGCTGATTGTTCGAACATTGGAATCGATTAACACGGAAAATAAAAGGGCGAAGAGTGCTAGGAAACCATTACCTTTGTCGGCTCTTCCTGCGTCTCCTCCGCTGCAGAAGCGGGCTTCAGGAGATGATCTCTTCGCAATGGATGGTGTACCCGATAGTAGTCCGTCTGCGCCGCAGGAACAACTATCTTCAGGAGCGAATCCCAGGACACCTTCTAAATCTACTGGTCTGGTATGGAAGGTTGCTGATGCCCCACGGTGAGTGCATCTCGACATTTCTTCTAAAAGCTTTGAAACTGACGACTGTCGGTAGCGTTGATATGAAAACAGTTATGGCTGAAGCAGAGGTATCCAACCGCAGCAATCCGATGGCTGGCCCTCCCAAGTACTCGCCTAGAAAGGCGTCATCTGACCAGCGATACCAAGCACCTCCACATCAGAAAGGGTCGCCCACCAATCCCTTTGTGGGACCATCGACACCAACTAGGGCTTCTTCCATTGCTCGAAACTTAAAATCGCCTTGGAGGACTATGGGAGAGCCCGTGTCTGCGTCACCTGCGGGTATTAGTCCTCTACCACCCCCGGGTCCACAAACCCCTGCGCAGTCGAGTGGGTTGAGTGCAACTAGACCGCCGGCTTTGGTCAAGGCTCGATCTCCTGGTCAACCTCAAAAGAGTAGCGCCAGTGAAGCTTTCCCTTCATTGTTGGGCCCCGTTATCACACCTACAAAGCAATCGTCCAAGGCGGGGGCTAGCATTCGGAGTGCATCGTACGTTGTTCATTTAGCTTATCCGTTACTGTTTCGCTAACGAGGTCGTATCATTGTTATCAGAGGGAAAGCCTGGACTATCCCACCACCCGAGCCCGTCAACCCTCATCCCGATTCTATCTCGACGTCTCCAACTGGAGGAGCCATGTCCTTCGCTGCCATCCAGCGTGCGCAGGAAGAACATATTTCTGCTGGACCGAGTAAAGATAGTAAGAGATCGTTGAGGGATATTCAGCAGGAGGAAGCGGAGATGCAGCAGGAAGCTGATTTCTTGAAGTGGTGGGAAGAGGAAGAGGAGAGGGTCAAGAAGGAGATGGCAGCGTTGGAGAGTTATCAAAATCAGCACCAAAATCAGAGACAACAGCAGCATCATGGTGGAGGGAAGAGAGGTGGAAAGCAGCCTGGACAGCAAGGGTCATCCTCGTCGGGTGGTTCGAAGAGGAAGGGGAAGGGACCGGGATCTAAACAGGGCTCTGGTGCTGGTGGTGAGACTGAGCAGTCGAGGAGTGGGAAAGAACGGGCGTCTGGACAGTCGGGACCACCGGCAAGAGGGCCATCAAGCGACAAACCCTCGAATGCGAAATCAAGTCAGATTTCGCATCGTCAGCAGAAGAAGCCCGTAGGCTAGATAGAACATCCGCCTCAGCATCAATAAAACTGACACTCTCATTTTTCGATGGCTCCTATGTTTACCCAAGAGCAAATTGAATTGGACGGATAATATTAAGCAACTCTACTACAAGCCAGAGCCGGACGAAACTTCCGTTGCAGGTTTTTTGCTCGGAGAGGAATAAGTAATTTTTNGGAGGGATCACCGCCATGTCCTAGAGATTAGAGAGTAATCATAAGTTAAAGAGCGACGGCGTGGGCTTGAAGAGTCGTTGCTCATGTTCTTTTTCTGGTGGCCCCACCCGGGGCCCAAGATTATCCTCCCGTCACATACGGATATGTTCCATATCCCCGAATTGAGTCAATCGCGGTCATAGAGCAAAGGGGTATGACATACGAGCACCTCCAGGGGCAGCTTTTTCCTCAATTTGATACGCTCTACATCTTCGAACATTGGCTCATAAAGTGTCTCGAGGATATCGGCATCGGTATTGAGGACAAGAATGATTAACATTCGACACTGGCGTAGTGCAACTTGGCAAGTGCTTGACGGTGAAGCAAATCTGATTCTTCCAGGACCTTCTAGTTGTTATCAGAGTTTTTCTGAGACTAATGAGCAATGGCTAGGCACTTCAAACGGTCTGGGTGGGGTGTAGGCCCCAGTCCAAGTCCAATGGCACCGTATTAATTAATATTTAGTCGCGTGGTGAAGATCGATGCGGCTCGAGATCGAGAATAAATGGCGGTCCTCTTTAAGGCTAGAGTTTCGAGGCCTGGAACGGAACAAATCTACACGAGGGTACATGAGCAAACCATGTGGTAGGCGCCTGTCGGCGCCAAGCATGGTAATCACCACGGTCGAATCTCCCATATAAGACCTGACAAGAAAGGCTTTGGCTTTTCA
Source organism: Candolleomyces eurysporus (assembly GCA_027579435.1). Lineage (NCBI taxonomy): Eukaryota > Fungi > Basidiomycota > Agaricomycetes > Agaricales > Psathyrellaceae > Candolleomyces > Candolleomyces eurysporus. The sequence continues at coordinate 8,567 of JANBPK010001600.1, forward strand.
ATTTTACGTTCTCCTCGAAGAGTCGAGATAGATCTACTACTATGTCACACCGGCTCACCGATATCATGGCCTCACCATATAGACTGGTGACCAGCCGGAGAATGTGGATAGCTGAGGGTGAGGAGGGCTGAGGAGAATCTTTGATTCTCCGTCACTCGATGAGCGACAGTCACCTGTCTAGCCTCATCACAGGCCACAGGCCATGCTGGTAACACATTTTCCGCGAAATTAAGAGTTTCCGGGCACAAATAATTCGCACCCTTCATACTATCATAGCGCGAATGCCGGACTAAAACAGAATTTCCGTCTTCAACGGAAATTTACGCTCCTGAAGATCGAAGACCGTACGCCATACGAACCCGCTAGTGAAAGGAGCATCACCAGTTCAATGGACTCGTTTGTTGCTATCATATAACCTTCGAGGTCAATTATGAGCTGAGTTTAGAGTATTCAATAGGCTGGTCAATTATCTAGATTTGTGCCATAATATTGAAAAACGCCGGGGATATTGGTTATCGTCACGAAAGAAAGTTCGTGAAGTGAAATGTGAGGAGCACTAAACTAAAATTACATAGATACCTTTGGATTATTCTGAGGCATTTTGACTCGGGTTCATACACTCAGTTTCCAGGCGCCAAGATGGATGCGTGGCATGTGCAGGAACCAACATTGGCACCACCGTTTTCCGTCGGCGTTTCCCGCTTTCCTTTCTTGGGTTCGCCTTACTGTCTCCTCATGGTCCCGTCCGAGCACACAATAGTAAGGAGGCAAAATGCCTCGGACCACTGCCGTGCAAAGCAGCGGCCACTTCCCACAAGTTGGCTGGAGGAGGAGGAAAATTTAATGTGAGAGATGTGAAGGATGTTCATATCGTTCAGGACCTGCCGCAAACCTGCCGAGTGTGCTCGGTCTCATGATCATTATTGTCGTCGGGGGACAATGACCATTCATAAAAGTACAGCTGTCTGCTGCTGCTGCTTCTGTTATTGTTGCGACCTAATTTGCTCGGGAAATTGCTGTACGCAGCTATAAGCGAACCGTTCGCCATGTCCATGGTTAGGAGCCGCAGCAGGCCTAGGAGCGGATAGATTCTGGGGAGGAGGTTGACGATTGTAGTAGCCGCGGTCCTATTGTTGTGGGTAGTACTCAAGGCCAATACCTTCTTATTTGCACAACTTCATATAACTAATTTATTCTCATGGGTCATTGTGTATGGCGTTCCCGATTGAACATTTAATGAATCTTCTCATCTTTTCTGTTTGTACCGTTTCTTTTGAGATCAATTTCTGTTCATGTTTCGGGCAAAAAGCCAACAACCACAGTATTTGCTCGACGATTCGCCACAAATCTTCGGTACTATCCCAACTTTTTACCGCCAAACCCCTAAATTCCTACATAGCTCCCTGAAGCCCAACACCACAACTTTTGATTTCTCCTATGTATAAGACGACCGCGACTTAGAGAACATTCCGTGCTGCTATAAAGCTTCTCGATCTGGACCTGGTCCTCGTCGTGCTTTCTCCGTGTCGATTCTGATTGATCTCGAACAAAATCTTCGATGGGCCAGAGACACAGTGGACTGTGATTCTCTTACAATCAAACTCAGGCGAGTCAGGCCCGGAAGAAGGTGATGGAAANCAATTGAATAGGGGGGTTATTGAATGCTACATACTTGAAACGCCATAATAACAGCCTTCCCTTTCACTGCTTTTGTCAACAGGAGATTCGAATCTGAATCGGGAGCACCGTGAACGTCGTGTAGTCCCTGGCTCTGGCTCGAACACCCTCACTCGACAGAAGCACTCAGCTGCATTTTCTCTGTCTGAGAGCCGCTATCGAATCAGTGGTTCCGCTTCTTCACGGTGGCCCACCAATCCATTTGTGGCACCATCAACGTCCGCCAAAGCTTTGACCACTGCTCGCATAACAAATTCACCTAGGAAGGCAATGAGAGACCCGGTACGGTTTCGCTTGCTGGTCTTAGTCCTCTGCCACCCCTGAGTCCCCAAACCCTGCGCAGCCTAGTGGGTTGAGTGTGGCTAGACCTCGGGCTTTAGCCAGGTCCGATCTCAAAGGGTACCGGAAGCGAAGGGGTTTCTTCCTTGTTGCAGTCGGGTCGCGTTATCACCCTACGAATCGGAAGCGACAGTCCAAGCCGGGCGCGAGTATGAGGGGTGCATCGTATGCCATCGTCCAGTCGGATTCCTCCTTTTCGTTTGCTAAAAATACGTGTACTATCGTTTCCAGAGGGAAAGCGTGGACTAACCGCCAACTGAACTCGTCGATCCCCACCCTATCTCGACCTCTTTCGCTGGAGGAACGAGATCGGTCGTTACGTCCTAGCGTGTACAGGATGAGGAACTTTCTGCTGGACCTGATAGCAAGGGGTCGTTGAGGAAGATTTAGTGAAAAGAAGCAGAGGTGCAGCAGGAGGCAAATTGTTCAAGTGACGGGCTCGAGGAGGAAGAGAAGGTGATGGCCACGTTGGAGAGATCGGAATCAGCATCAGCATGGCGGAGGAAGGAATGACGGGAAGCAGGGCGGCATGCGCAGCAGCAAGGATTGTCGTCGAGCGGAGGGAAATGGGAAAGGACCAGAACAATAGTATGCTCTCTAGGTTTGTGATACTATTTTCACGTTTATTGTGGCCAAAAACGTGTAAAGCTTGACTGAATAATGTACACGGGCTAGCCAGTCAGATTTGTAAGCCGTTCTACCGCCGGAAATTTGCTATACTGTCCGAATCAGGTCGCACAATAATGTGAATGCATGATATCACAAATAGTGCATAAGTCAAGATCGGTCTCTTCTCCCGAACATCTTCTTCAGCTTACTCTTATTGGCAGGAGGAGGGTTAGGTCTCGAACCGGAAGGTGAAGGTGAAGAAATGTGAAGGTTGTTCATAGCCTGGCGAGCAGGCTCGGTGTCATCGTCGTCGGAATCGGACTCGTCATCAACCCGGGAACGATAGCTAGTCGTGGAAGGCCCAGCTCTTTGCTGCTGCTGCGGCGGCCTAGGTGGCTCGAGGAGATCACCGTACGCATCGTCAAAAGAGAACCCTCTGTTATGTCCATGGTTGGGAGCGGCAGCAGGAGCGGATTGATTTCGGGGTGGTGGGGGCTGGTGATTGTAGTACCCTTGGTCCTGTTGCTGTGGGTACGCATAGGCATTGTTACTGTGCGACGGTGGCTGTTGATCTGTGTGCGTCCTTTGTGACTTGGGAGGACGCTGGTTTTGTTGTTGTGCGTAAGGACCCGGCCCGTAGTTTCCCTGAGGTTGTTGTGGGGGTGGACCATAATTCATATTGACATTTTGTTGGGGAGGAGGGAAGTGGTAGCCCTGAGGAGGACCATAGCCCTGTCGGGGCCCATAGCCCTGCTGTGGCCTATGGAAAGGGAAACTAGGAGGTGGCCAATGTCCTCCCGGGTAACCGGAGGTTGCGTATGGCCCCATGTGCGGTGGGTATGCCTGAGGCCTGCCGCCGCCCTGATTGATTGTCCCTAAGACGAGATTGAACAGGTGAGGATGGAACTCATGAAAGGATAGTTGATGCGCACCGTAGTTGTTACCAAAATTGGCGTTCTCTACGCTACCCACGTTGTTCACGGTAGACCCTGGATGGTAATTGGTGCTGTATTCTAAGACCAGGGCTGTCAGATTCCTTACCAGTGAAGTGATCGCAAATCGTGCTACTTACGATTGTAATCGCCAGCGATGTTGTTGAATTGGCCTTCCTCGATGTTGAAGTCATGACTATTATTGAACATTTGGGTCCTGAGCAGCCGCGATGGGAAGAGATGGAGGTAAGTTATCAAGAATAGCAATCAACTTGCCTACGCTCTTATACCTTTATTAGCGCTTAAAAACAATGCCTCCTTATTTGCACCACTTCACATGACTACCGTAATTCGTTGCTGTCCACTTGTTCATTTTCACGATAACAGCTGAAAACAGCCTTTCTCACTGCTTTTGTCGACTTCGTCCATGAATAACGTTGTGCCTAGCTCCGCCTCGGACATTCTCAACCGATGTTAAGATAATGGATGCGGTCAAAGCATTTTTCTGAGTACTGCAGTAGACAGCAAATGGCTGTGCTCAAATTGATAGAGGCTGTGACGGCGATTTTAAAGACGCGCCACTGTAACAAGATTTTTACTGGCTCTAGCCGAGCTCTGGCTTACGGTATCGACTCAGTGCGCTCACCGGCAGAGCATGATTGTTCACCCTAGATCTAGAACAATGTAGGCCGGTGGAGTTGTGCGTTTAATTGATGTATTGATCTGAATCGCTGTACAAGCATCTCGCGCCTTTCTCTCCTGCCCATCATCGATCAACTTGTCCTCTGTCCACCAAATATATTGCATAGATCCTGCTGTACGATGCAGTAGCAACCCCTAGCCTGGCACAAATCATGTCCAATTGTGTCGTTTCGATGCGTCGGACCTCATCACCTAGAGAACTAGGACGCTTCACCTGTGACCGCCTCCTTCTCGGACCTCGGACCTCAGACCGCTCCAACTTAGAAGGCTCTGGCGTGGGATGGCTCCGGTCGCTGGTGCTTTCCTTCCGTGCAGTCATCCTCATTACGCATTATCATACCCTTCTCATAGAACCAGACGGGTCCGCCGGCTTCTGACCATACCATAGGAGGTTAAAACATGCACAAGCCCGTCGCTGACCTCGTCCGAAGGAGGATGACGGGAATCTTCCCAAGCTTGGCGGCAGGCTCCTTGGTCAACACATCCAGATAATATTCGATTCGCAGTCTGTCACTTTGGTTTCGAAAATGATACACAGCCTAGGGAGAACAAAAAAGACGAATTTTACACTGTGTTGGCGGAGATTTCGTCTTTAATACCCGATTTTAATTCTCTGGGGAATGTCGGGCAAACACAATTGGACCGGAAACCATTGCCGAGGTGCTGAATCATTGACGTACGATTTTCCTGTCAAAACACGGAAAATTATGCTGGGGTCGGAGAACAAGGGAGAGTTAGCACAGTCTGTATGAGGCCCCTTACCATGAGAAAACGGACGTACGGTGAGAGCAATCCATAAGGTGAAACAGAGGTCCTTCCGCTGAACAAGATCGAAAATTGGCGACCAGCAATAGTGTCAAAGTCGATGAGGGAATATTGCGACTGCGACACCGAGGATTCAAATGTATTTCAAGTTGGCAAGGTAGGATGCTTTAAGGACCGAACCGAGGCACCTTCACTCACACATGACGTGGTAGGATATACTCGCCGCAAGGATGTTCACGGAGAAGGACAACATGAGCCATGCAAATTCTGATTTCCCAGACCATAGATTATTAACGGAACTTCCGACTGACACACAAAAAAAATTCCGAAGGCTGCCCATGATTCGTTGTCCAAGACAGTACACCAGCCAATCGAAGTTGGTAAGGCTCGCCGGAGAGAGCAGAGAAGCTGCAACGGGGAGGACGAAAATTCAACGCCGAACTGACCATATACAAAACAGCAGTACACCTTCGAAAGCGAGGCAAGTCACCGCCAACGGTACTGCTCAATCAAAACAGATGCACTAACCAGTGAACCACTCCTGAGGAATATGACCAATTCTCCGCAGATGTCGATGATATAGCTCAATGGTGTTAAGCCGAGCTTCGTCTCTCCCGTGTTGTATGCGGTAGGAAGTTCGCCGTGTTCCGAACAGTGCAAGCCAGGGACGCTGCCACAGACAACGCAAAACCACACAGCTGGTCAAGATCTAAGGAAGCTTCTGCCTCCTGAGAGTCGTCGGTCGCCTTCTGTACACAGCATACCCGTACTACGCAATCAGAGGGGGCTGTATTCCTGTCAAAGTAAGAACGGAGAAAAGGTGATCGTTGTGTCACCTAGAACTCACAAGAAGGCATGCCACGAGTTGAAGCTGCAGTTTATTGCGATGCATACCCAGATTCTTGACGGGCATCCACTCTGGCACCCACTCTGGCACCCACTCTTGCACTCCGTCGTCCTAGACTCCTGAGCAGGGGTTCGGGACCTCTCCGCGTCTAACACACTCACGGAGTCTTTTCGAGGCGGCAGCGATAAGCTCAAAATAGGAGTAAGGAAGGCAGGGAAGAGCCAGTGAACATCGCTTACATTTAAGGATCCCTGTAAGTGGGTATCAAGGGGGTGCCGCATTAGGCTATAACCTATAAGATAGACGACTTGGCATAATCAGGGAGTGGAAGGGTTTAGACAAATTGAAGTCGAATCATTTTGCGCCTTTTATCGGTGTCTGTCATGGCGCCAGTACTCCGAGTCAGTCTCCCAGAAAGGACAACTCAAGCAATACTCACCGTGGTTGGTCAAAACTCAAGATCAACTTCGATTTTCCTATTCTCGCCCTCTATGAAAGGCGACACATCGTTCCGAAAACGTGAACGTAGACGCTGGGTAGCGATTTTTCCTCCGATCTGCTGGCAATTTGAAAGCGGTGGTCTTCTTTTCAATTGTTTTGAGGTAGCAATTGACATTGTTCGTTAGGTCCGAATGCCTGACGTTGGCGCGGTTGCCATCAGGGAGTTTGCCGGAAAGTGGAATCGTGAATGGACTTGATTCGGACTCGTTCTAGTTTGCTGCGCTGTTCTACGATAAAGATTGTGGAAGTATTGAAATCTGAACTTGGCCTTAACATCCGAAGACCCTCTGAGTCTTTGACCTTATCACTAACTATCCATGTTTCTGCACATACTGCCAAATCAAATCGCATCGGCCACCCTATGAGCTATCAAAGCCAGGGTCAAGGTCATAAACTCGAGCCCTGAAACCGTATCCGTCATTATTTGTGTTTGGAAGGGGCTCAGGGGCATGCGTATACGGGATATGCCTCTTAAATTCCCAGAATTGACACCTGAAATGGGTTGAAATTTCGTCGATTGCCATTCCTCGCTCCCGGTAAGAAGTCGCGGGTGTTCGCCTCGTCATCGTCGACGGACGATGACCACAATAGACATCGAAAAAGTGTGAGATGTTCGAATGATTCTCTATACGTTTCATCTGATTCTTTTACAGAGAGAACGATTTTCTTCGCTCATCGAGAGTCCGGTCCACGAAACCATCATCTGATATTCAAGTCCTGAAACGTGGGGTGTGAGTGGAATCTCCGATTCTCAGAAACGGGTATCGATGTTCAGGCCTACCAAATGTTAGTAGCAAGCCATCGAAATTCCGGAGCCACTGGACGGCAACCGTCCCACTGCCCACTGAACGACTCGTTTCCATTCCTTTTCCCGTCGTCACTCCCTCTCTACCACTTCAACTTGAATTTGCCGTCGCGCGGAGATATTTGGTAAATTCGAGCTTCTCGAACTTTGAGTGTCTAGTTTGGCCATTGCGAAAGGAGAGACGGATAGCCGTGGCTCTATCCGAAGAGCCAAGTCAACGACGAGGGACGGCCTGGACAGCTCGAGTCCCTACTTGTTATGCGTTGAGAAGCGACCCGAAAGGCTGGGAAACAGTATAGGGCTCCGTCACCCTAAGTTCACAATGTAAAGTGAACAGGGAACCGAGGAGGCAGGACTCAAGGAGCTGAAGAGACGAGTAATAAGTGGGGGCCACTACGGATAGGAGAGATAAGGATTTCAGGGTAGTCCAATGCAGGGGTGACCTGAATGACGGTATGAGACGGACATTTCGTCGATTAGTCGGGCTGATACCCAAAAGAAAGGGACGGATATGTGTTTAAGAATTTATAATACGCATGACCACGACTTCCAACGTTTCTACCTCCGAGTCGAGGAATCGAAATTTTGATGCATTTGATCGCGGCAGCTGTCAACCTCCTCGAAATGCTGTCAATATATGTCCCTCTGCGCGTTTGGCTTCTTGCTCGACTATCCTCGCCAAAGGATCCAAGCGGCGACCAGGCTCAAAGTCCTGTTCCGAAGACCGGCCTCATATCAGAATACTGCGTTTGTCGATCAGATATGTCGCGTGGTCTCACCTTTTGCTTCCACAGGTTTTGGTCCTACATCTTCTGCTTCCTCCTCTGCTACCCACGCCAGGCGACTCACCCAGCAAGGCAGGCTCAAAGTCCACTCGCCATCGCCCATATCCTGAACCCTTGATTGCCCAAGATGATCGAATAGAGGTGTCAAGGACCGGGCCAGATTCGCCAAACACTGTAGCTATCGCCTGCATCCCAACGGCGATCCGGGGGCGTCGCGCCAGGCCAGAACGGCAGTGGATTGGCGATTGAACAGCTGCGGCACCCATCCGTTCAGCCCCCCNTCTTCAGAGACATCCTTTGGAGAGATTCCGGCTTATACTCCGTCGCATCAGGGCGAGGGTGCGCCCTCGTACAATCTTACTATTGAAAGCCTCTTCCTGCCACTTCCGCAAGCACTTGCCGTGCCTCAACCATCTTCCTCCCAGCAACATATCTGTAACACGACGACACAGCTCCCGGAGAATAGGTATCAGCCCATCGGGGTGCCGCCCAACTCAATCCAGACCCTCAAATTGCGCCTCCCGATCCCATAGCAAACGGACATGGATTGATTATCCAGCCGTTACTGCACACTCTATACCCTCATCTTCCACCATTACCTGCCAGTCGATCCTTGTCTCCGACCTACGCTTGGGAGAACAGGCGCCAGTTCTCTCCATATCCTAATATCACTATATATCGAAAGGCTGGTACCGTTACCCAGCAGCCACCACCAGCTCCCAAGAATGTTCAAGTTGCGCCTCGACCATCCCATCATCCGCACGTACCCGATTCGCCCCTTGCTGCGTCTCATAGTTTATCTGGGTCGAAGCTCCCTGGGTATCTCCCGACAGATCCTAATCGCACCTTCACAGCTGAACGACCACCTTTCGGGCCTAGACCTCCGCAACAACACATACAGTCAGCACAGCTCGGAGAAAGTGGACTCGGGTTTACCCCAGCGGCCAAACCTTCTTTGCACAATTTTCATCCCCTCCGCCCTTCTCGGCAGCACTTTGGGACGTATCCTCGGCAGGGACGGAGCCAGATCTGTCCACCTACTTCGCAGTTGTCGACCAACGATCGACCACAGGAAACCGACAAACAGACGGTACAGCGTCGATCAGTACCCTCCAGTTCTCTGAAAACACATTTTGACCCGGGAGCACGCATTGCAACGTTTGATTCAGCTCCGAGTCGTGTGGCCGTTTCGCCCGAGACTCGATCGTTGTTCAATTGCGCACGCAAGTTTGGAATAGAGAGCTTTCGTTATGCTGACAAGGCCACACATGTCACAGTCATTTCCTCGCATGTTGACGGTAAGTCGTTCTCAGCTCCTTCATGATAATATACTTACACTTGTCGTGTATTCTCTTACACTGCGCCACAAGGGTGGGACTTGGACTCTCATGCGTAATTGCTAATGTTAATCTGACGGACCCGATTTATAACCCTCTGTTCTTAGTACCACGTGAATATCAGAAGCTCCCACACTTCGATAGACGTCGTTTGCAGGCTGCTATCGCTTACCTGCCATATGTCCTTTTTGGCAAGAGGGATTCCGCTTTTGTTGATGAATTCGTTGATTTCAACGAGAAGCGTGGGTGGCATAAATTTGACAAATTGCTGCCTTTGGTGTATTCCAGAGAGGATCAGCTTTCTAAAATATGGGAGGGGTGGCTACCTCGCTTCTGTTGTATTCCTGCCAATTTGAAAGCGAGTGTTCTTCCCTTGGTTTGAGGCATCAACTGATATTGTTTGTTTAGGTCCGAAACCCTGAGGCTGCTGCGGTATTAACCAGGTTTATTGAGAAGCAATGGAGGCGTGACGAGAAGGAATGGCACAGACAAATGCACGACTCGGAGTGATCGAGACGAGCTATAGTTTGCTGCGTTATGCTACGATACAGATTCTGGTACTACTAATCACATCCGTTGGTTGTATTCAATCAGCCGTGCAAAGCCTGGACTAGCTACTCAAGTCAGGGATATCCATGCATTTGCTTGAGTCACCGATTCAACGAAGAGGAACAGAGGTCGCCTTTCGAAAGCGACAATCCTCTCAAGTTCACCGTTGCGGAGAAATATTTGGTAGATTCGAATATATCAAATTGTCGAAGGTTTAGATTGGCCATTGCAAAGAGGAGAGTCGGATAGCCATGGCTCTATCCAACAAAGTTAACGACCGGGGACTGCTCGATTCCCTGCCTGTCGTGTGTTGAGACTGAGCGCCCAAAAAGCTTTGAAACAGTGAAGGGCATTGTCACCCCAAATGTATGATGCAAGGGGGGCAGGGTGCGACCGAGGAGAGGCAGGATATTCAAGAAGCTGGAGAGATCGACGATCAGACAGATGAAATAGAGGAGACCTACTTCAACTAAGCGACAAGCGGACACCACTGAGGACATTCCAGGGTAGTTCAATGCATACTTATGATTAACCGAAAGTTTGAAGTAAATTTTTGGATGGTGTTACTGGCAATAAGCATCATGTAGTCACATTCACGTTATTTCTCGACCACAGGTGTTCCAGGTAAGCCAGAGGTGCTGGTTGCAGCAGGAGATAGTTGGTGGCAATCAAAGGTCAATGCAGCGCGGGGACATCAGACGGATATTTAGTTGATTAGTTGGGCTGGCGCCATACACAAGGGACAGATATCTGCGTACCATAGAGCTATACACGGACAACTGGTCATTCAACTCCCCCATAAGAATATCTAACATGCATGAATATCAGGGTCGGACCCCACGCCCTTCTTTCAATATTTCCAAGGTTTTGGCAATATTTGGCGACGATTTCAGGCTCCGCGTTTACCTGCTTCTCTATCTGTCTCATTGGTCAATCGGTCACTCGGTCACTCGGTTTCGATTCTATATTGCTCGATTTGAATGACTACGAGGCTGGGGAAGGCGTTGTGTCGTCATGCGTTCTTTTAGAACGGTGACCGACCGGCCTTTGATATGAAGGCTGCATTTGTCAATCGACCAAACATGCTGTTGTATGCGAGGGGTCCTTGTGGTCTCCACAGCTTTTTGATTCGCTTCTATACCTCTTGCTTCTTCCTCTGCTACCCATGCCAGGCGACAGACCCAGCAACACAGGCTCAAAGCCCACTCGCCATCACCCATATCCTTCACCCTTCATCGCCCAAGATGGTCGACTAGCCGTGCCAAGGACCGGGCCAGGCGTAATGTGCTCACCAAACACTGCTGCTCAACTGCCTTTCTCCCAACGGCGATCTGAGGGTGTCGTGCCTGGGCACGGCGGCGGTAGATTGGCGATTGAACAACCGTGGCACCATCCATTTGTTCAACCCCCCTCCTCACAAGTGCCCTTTGGAGAGGTTCCGGCGTATACGCCCTCGTACAATCGTAGCATCGAAAGCTTGCCCCAGCCACCCCCACAAGCACCTCAACCATATCCCTCCCAGCGACTAATCCATAGCACACAAACACAGCTCCTGGTGAACAGGTATGGGCCGATGGGGGAGACGCCCAACTTGTTTAGCGAACACTCTCAGCTTGCCCTTTCCAATCCCCCAGCAAGTAGACATGGATCGATCACCAACCCATCACCACATAGTCTATCCACTCATCCTTCACCATCACCTGCCAGGATGGACCCAGGTTTTGCTGCATCCTACGCTTTGTGGAACATGCACCACCTCTCTCCATATCCTAACCTCACTACCGAAACCCCGCCTCAGCAACCGCCGCCAGCTATCATGAACGCTCAGGTTGCAGCGCCACTGTCCCATCGTCCCCCCGTATCTCTTGGATTGGGCTCGGTTCTTGCTGCATCTCGTGGTTTATATGGGACGACGCAGCCCGGGCACTTCCCCACACATCCCAATCTCAGCATCACAGCAGAACGGCCACCTCTCGGGCCTGGGCTTCCGCAGCAACACATGCAGAACGCAACACGGCTCGGAGAAATTGGACGCGGGTTTGGGCCGGTGGTCGAACCTTCTCTGCGGAATTTGTACCCCTCCCATCCTCTTCAACCACGTTTTGAGACATATCCAGAGTCGACGTCGTTCTCTGCTTGGGAGGGACAGAGCCAGATCCGTTCAACATCCCTGCTACGCCCACCGGCGCCAGCGGCAGCCGCCACCGATGCTGTACCCCGACCATCTACCTCGCAGCTTTCAACCAATGATCGAGGACAGGAACTTGACCGACAGACGGTACGGCATCGAGCAATACCCTCCAGTTCTCCGCAAACACCTTATGAGCAGGGAGCACGCATTGCAACATTTGATTCAGCTCCGAGCCGTGTGGCCGTTTCGCCCGAGACTCGATCGCTGTTCCATCGCGCACGCAACTTCGAAATAGAGAACTTTCATGTTGGCGATGCCACGCATGTCACAGTCAATTCCTCGCACATTGACGGTGAGTCGTCGCTCTCTGTTCCTTCGTGATAATATACTTACACTTGTGGTGTATTATTTCACACTGCGTTACCAGGCTGGGAGCTCTTACTGGAAAAAATCGCAACCAATGCTCTCCACGATTCCAGCGCACGATACGACGCTCCGAAATGTGACGAAGACACTCGTGTTGAGGTCACTGGCGAGATGATGGACTGGATCGAGGATCGCGACGGACCCAAGAGCATTCTATGCATGACAGGCGCTGCGGGTTCGGGAAAATCCGCGCTGCAGCAAACTGTCGCTGAACGCTGTGCGACGTCAGACATCCTCGCTGCAGCGTTCTTCATCTCTTCTGCAGATCCCACTCGAAATGTAGCCTCTGCCATTGTCCCGACCATCGCCTACCAGTTGGGATTGAAGCACGACGGCTTCCGAAACTCTGTCGCTGCCGCCGTAAAGCACGACCGCCACATCTTCTCCCGATCACTCCAATCTCAGATGGATGCGCTCATCGTTCGCCCCTTCAAGAACCTACAAAGGAGTAAGCAACTTGACGCCAACACCTTTCCACATGCTATTTTCATCGACGGCCTCGACGAGTGCAGTGGCGAACCAGGCACCTCTTCCCGACTTACCGATGTCGAAAAGCGACGCCTGGCCGAAGATCGACAGGCTGAGTTATTGGTCGCCATTCATTACTCCATCCTCAATAACGGCCTCCCCTTTCGCGTTTTGATTGCCAGCAGGCCAGAATGGGCTATCCGCACCGCGCTGGAACCTGGTGGTCATTTACACGAGGCGGCATACCACATACAACTCAGTGACAACTACGACGCGTCTGCGGACATGCGGAGATTCCTGCGGAGGCGATTCGAAATCATCAGCCTGCAAATACGCGACCCACAATGGTTCACCGAGGACGACATTGAGACGCTGGTACGAGCTGCCTCGGGGCAGTTCATCTATGTTGCGGTGGTGTACAAGTTTATATCGGCCCGTCGAACGTCCCCTGCGGAGAGGTTGAGGATCGTTCTCACCTGGGTACCACACGAAGGACAAATGGCGCGTCCTTTTGAAACGCTCGACAGGCTTTACACCAACATCTTGTTGGCTGCGAAGAACGTGTATGAGGCTGTTGATACCCATCGCGGGCGGGACTTTTCTCTACTTTTCGGGATATTTTATAATTGCTCAGATCCAGATTACTCAATATTCTTTGCAGCAGAGAATCTTTCCGCGCTGCTTGGCATAGAAGCCAGAGGAGAGGAAAATCTTATCTCGGACCTCCGTTCCCTTGTGACCCTCAGAACGGACAGTGATGGTGATTTAGTTCTAGGGGTTTACCACAAATCCTTTCGCGACTTCTTGGACGAAGAAAGTCGCGCAAAGGACTTTTTTGTATCCAGATTCCACGTTGACCTGCACCTCACAAAGTGCTGTCTGCAACGCATCCTCGAATGGTGTCCGCTCGACTTGGACTCTCGTGCGTAATCGCTAATGTTACTCTGACGGACCCGATTTATAACCCTCTGTTCTTAGTGCCACGGGAATATCAGGAGCTCCCAGAGTTCGATAGACGTCGTTTGCAGGTCGCCATCACCAAACTGCCATTTTCCCTTTGGGACAAAACCTATTCTGCTTTTGTTGATGAACTCGTTGATTTCACCGAGAAGCGTGGATGGCATAAACTCGACAGATTGCTGCCTTTGGTGTATCTCGGAGAGGGTAGACTTTCTGTAATATGGACAGACTGGATATATTACTTTCGTAACCACGTCGGGCGCTTGAAAGTGAGTATTCTTCCCTTGGTCTGAGGCACCATCTGACATTGTTTGTTTAGTCCCTAAAACCTGAGATTGCTGCAGTGATTACTGGGTTTATTGACAAGTGGGAGGGTGACGAGGAGGAATGGCTAAGACAAATGGATAACTCGGGTTTCAGTGATACAGACTAGCCCTAGTTTGCCGTGTTGTTCTATAATGCAGATTCTGATAATGATAAACATGTATATGATCTTGGACTCAACATCTGAATGCACTTTGTTCGATCTTGTCAGTAACGCTACAAGATTCCATTGGTTGGCTGCATCCAGTCAACCGTTTGAAGTCTGGACGAGTGACTCAACTCAAGGATATCCGTGAATATTCTTGAGTCACCAACGAAGGTCAGATCTCGTGTTTCAACAAGGGACAATCCATTACGCTTAAAGAAATGCAAAAACAGAAAAACGGGAGAGTCATCGCTTCTCTATGAGATAGGTGTTAACGTTCATCCCCAGAAGGTCTCAAAGCATTCGTTCTATGACCTCAAAAACAAAACAGGCCGTAGCAAACATGGCAACCACTAGAGACTCATGGCCACAAAACATACAAAGGATCTAATTGTGGCTTGGCTTGCTGTAGGCAGCAACACCATCCAAGGAAGGCATTGATGTACCAATAACAATGTCATATGCGTCGGTTCTCCGGTGTTGGGTGCCTGCCATGTCCCCACAGCCTCTTCACTACTAAGAGTCATATTGTGATCTCCGAGTTGCGCCTCTCCCTCAAACCACCAACCTCCAATCTCCCGAGCGGTATGCTCCATGCTCCTGTGCATAGCGCAAAAATAACATTGGCTGGCTAGCGCATCCAATCGATCTTGCAAATTCCACCCTGTGAGTTATCAGAGCCTGTTCTATCAGGTGTCACACCCGTGCATTCGAGTCCCTGTCGCAAATGAAAACCAAGATAAGCATCGTCTCTCCCAATGATCCTAGCTACTCCATCTATTACCTTGGTCTCCCCTTTGCTCAGTGTTCGGAAAGAAGACGCATCCGTCATTACTCACCTTTGGACGAGCTCAGGGCTATGCCTCTGACAATTTTAAATTGAGACTCGAAGTTTGACACTGAAATCACATCGATTGCCATTGCTCGTTCTCGGTAACGGGCTTCAGAATGGCGCCTCATCGTCGCTGACAGACGATGACCACAGTACACATCTGGAAGAGTGACTGTGCGACAGTCCGAATTCATGTACGTGAAGTCTCATCCTACATTAAAGTCCTGAAATGTGGGGTTGGACGAATTTTTCGATCCTCAGAGACGGATATTGGTGTGCGGGCATACGAAATGCTACTAGTAAGCCGTTAAAACTCTGGAGCCACTGGACGCCATGCTCGCTCACACCCAAGTTCGATTCCCTTCGAACACCACCATTTCCCTTCTCCTTTCTGCTGCCTCAAGTTTACTGTCGCAGAGAAATATTGGGTAAATTCGAACAACTAGAAGATCAAAGGCCCAATTTGGCCATTACGGAGAGGAGAGGCGGCGTGGCTCTATTTTAATTGCCAGGTCAGCAACCGGAGACTGATTGATTCCCTGCTTGTTATGCGTTGAGGAGTGACCCAAAAGTCCTCGAAACAGTGGAGGGCTTGGGTCATCCTAGATGTACAACGCAAGGGGAGCAGGGCGCAATCGAGGAGACGCAGGGTATTTAAGACACTGGAGAGATCGACGATCAGACGGATGAAAGAGATCTATTCTTGGGCTCAGCGATGGGTGAAGGGCGCTGGGGACGGGAGAGATGGACATTCCGAGCCAGTAGTGACCATGGTCAATGCAGGAGTGAAGCAGATGAGCTCAGACGAACATTTTGTTGGTTAGTTGTGCTGGCGCCGTAAGGCAATGGACAAAGATTAGACCTATACGCGAACAACTCCCTAAAATTCTCTAACATGCGCAAAGGGGAAGAAGTGTTTGGAGATATTTGGCGACGGGATGAACAACTGCATTGTCTAGCGTTCACCTCTCCTCAATATCTTCTTATTGATCAGTCGGTCACTTGTTTTTGGTTTCGATTTTATACTGTTTGGTTTGCTTGAATGACTACGCGGCTGAGGAAGACGTCGTGTTGCCATGTGTTCTTAGACCAGTGACCGACCAGCCTTTGAGATGAAGGCTGCATTTGTCGATCGACCAAACATGCCGTCGTATGCGAGGACGCCTCGTGGTCTCCACAGCTTTTCAATTCACTTCTATACCTCTTGCTTCCTCCTCCGCTACCCATGCCAGGCGACAGACCCAGCAACTCAGGCTCAAAGCCCACTCGCCATCTCCCATATCCTTCACCCTTCATCGCCCAAGATGGTCGACTAGCCGTGCCAAGGACTGGGCCAGGCCTAATGTGCTCACCAAACACTGCCGCTCGATTGCCTTCGTCCCAACGGCGGTCTGAGGGTGTCGTGCCTGGCCACGGCGGCGGTAGATTGGCGACTGAACAGCCGTGGTACCATCCATTCGTTCAGCCCCCCTCCTCACAGGCCCCGTTTGGAGAAATTCCGGCGTATACGCCCTCGTATAATCGTAACATTCAAAGCCGTTCGCAGCCACCCCCCCAAGCACCCCAACCATCATCCCTCCCAGCCACTAATTCACAGCACACAGACACAGCTCCTGGAGAACAGGTCTGGGTCGATGGAGGAGACACCCAACTAATGAATACTCTCCACACAAGGACCCAAAAGTGAACATACGGAGCCCATTGGATACGTGTTTATCCGTGCCTCGATTGTT